>NNCF01135024.1:1418470-1444151 GCA_002313205.1 Laupala kohalensis | reverse complement strand
ATATGATTGTATGGAATACAAAAAAAAAAAAAAAAACTCTTATAGTTCCCGAGGGTGGGAATACGGAGATTCGGCTGTTGGTTTTGTCGAAGGAAAACGTGATGGTCCATTGTGTACTGTACGCGGCCAAATGTGACCTGAACATTAAGTTCGTGGTAAACAATAAGTGGCAGAGGTTATTGTTAACGAGGAAAAAGAAGAAGTTGTAAATGTTCGTTGCAAAGATTGTGCTGCTTCAGCAGGTAAAGAATATCTATAAGTATGAGTGTAATGTAATTGATGTGAAATTTAATCGAACTTCATTCATTGTAGGAATTAATTAGTTGTTTATCGTATTTATTATTTCTTGTCTGGTGGATGCAAACATGCCATTGCCTTTTTAATGTGAATACACAGAAGAAGCGAGGAACCTGAGTCGACATCAACAGTTTGCTTCTGGAAAAAGCTGTTCTATCTCAGGTTGGGACGAATATAAAATTTAAAAAATTTGAGTGAAAGACATGGCAAAGTCTTCCTATGTTACATAACCTCCTGCAAATACAGATTTTTTTTGCAACAACGTGATTGAAGAATTTAATGAAAAACACAAATTTTGAGACATCTGTTTGAATTCGATGAAGTTGATAAAAAGTGTTTATTGCATAAATTAATTTTACAGTTTGCTGCCAAATAAAATTCTCTGATTCAGCTTCTTCCAATTGAAGAAACAGCCATTGTTGTAGCGTATCAACATAAGAAACATCAGTTACATTTGCTTCACCGAAAAAGAAAAGCCTATAAACTTTCCACTGAGATATGGCATAAAAAACATTCGATTTTGGGGAGTCTTGTTGCAACTGTACCATCTCGTGGGGATTTTCTGACCCCCAGATGCGCACGTCATGCGGATTCACATTTCCACTTAGGTGAAATGTCGATTCATCACTGAAGACGACTCGACCCAGAAAATCTTTATCGTCATGCAGCAACATTTCGTTTACAAAGTTGGCACGTAAACGGTAGTCTGTAGGCTTTAGAGCTTGTAACAACTGCAAACGATTAGGACGTAGATGTAAGCGTCTCCTTAAAACTCTCCACACAGACGACACTGGAATTGCTAATTCACGACTAGCCTTCCGAACTGATTTCGTGGGGTTCACTCGTTCAACACGTTCTTCAGTCACTCTTGGTCGTCCTGTGCTCCTCTCTTTCCAAACAGGTAGCCGGTGTCTTCAAACTTATGATACCGTCTACGGATGTTATTATCACTTGGAACTTATTACAATGCAACTTTATACGGGACGCACGTTGCACTTTAACAACACATTCTGCCCTTGCAAACCGCAAAAAGCTTTCTGTTCACTAGTCGCTACCTCTTCTAGTTGCGCTTTCAATCTCTTCAGTTAGAAGAAACAGTGCATGCGCTCAGGTGTACCCAACTAAAAATGTTTGAGTTGCTCTTTCATTTGATGTATTATTAATAATTGTAAGTTAAATGTAATACACACTATAAAGCCTTAAAACTCCGATACTCATTTAGAAACGCTCCGTACAATGGTACATGCAATGGTTACAGACAATGGTATGAGGGACGTTTTTGGATGTTAACTATGACATCAACAATTCTTAAGAACGAATATTCCGTCTACTGTGATGTTTGAACAACTCCACTGGAGTGAGTAGTACAGTAGATCCACATTTTAAAAAAGCCAAACTGTTCCACTAAAGGCGCTAAGATGGGGTTCATATTTCAACATATTGCAATAACAACATATTTTCTCCGAATTGTATCGCATAGCATGTACAAAGTAATTTGTTTCAGAGTATCAAATTTGTATTACATGTTGTCTGGTTTCATGCAGACTCCCTTTTAAGTGATCTCTGAGTGAATCACCGGCGGTGGAACTAACTACCTCGAGAGGTTTGCACTCCTCGAAGCAGGAGAGCAAGCAATGGAAGAGAAGTGCGCGGAAGGAGGAAGCAATGCTGGGTGAAAGGTCGCGACTGTTGCCTGCCCTTCCCCTTCCTTTTCCCTTTCCGCTTGTAGGTTCCTTAGGGACACACAAGTTAAATAATCACCGACAAAGGTAGCACGGAGAAGGAGGAGGAGACGCTGCAGCCGCTTCACGAAAAGCAAACGTGTGACGTCACTGGGGGAATCTGTGCCGGGGCCGCGCACGGAAAACAAGAGAATCCCCTCTACTTGAAGCGTTGTCATTCTGCTATTGGTGGCGCCGCCCGCCACCTGGACATCATCACTCACTACAGAATGGGTATCATGGGCACTTCAGTAACAGCGCCAAAATAGCCTCTCTACATTCCTGTTGTTTGACTATAAAATTGTTTTTGTGAATATTGAGGCATATAATAGCGTTATTTTTTCGTATTTTCAAAGGTATCAATATTATAAATGTTAAAAAACTATCTCATCATCAAAATTTTATCATTATTAATATTTAAAAGAGTTCTGGAGAATAAAGAACACTGGACGAAATATTTCTCTAGAGTAATAAAAATGTTCAACAATTAATTTTGCAACGACTAAGCAACGTTTTAGACAGCATAAGGTGCGGTGAGAAATCGTGTAAAGAAACTATCAATATGTGGATCATCCCACCTGTAGTTTAAACCCATGAGAAGTGATATAAATGCACTACACCTATAGTTTTTCTTTATAACTTAGAAGTACACTATACCCTACTTAGAGTAGAACTCATTCGTGTGGCATTCCTGCCTATTACTGGAGTGCTTGCCGTCAGTAGAAGAGCGAATTATTGTGATAAAGTTCACTGGGCGTCTGTATGTAATTTTCTTATAGTTGTAATTTGTGACGGAACCCTTGGAGATATTTGTGTGACTTCAGTGCCACGTGAAAAACTAGTTTTCAGGTAAGAGATAACTTATTTAAAACTTCTATACAACGATATTATTCCATTCAAATGTGCCAATACTCCATATTGTGCAATATGGGTCAAGATGTTACATGTCTGGCGGAACTAGTTGTTACAGAGTCAATTTAATTTCATATTCAATTTATTTCATAGCTAAAGAAACAATATTTTTAACTTCATTTATTTCAAAGATATTTCACGGAAATACTGTATACAGGGTTTATAAACGATCTCAAACAGGTGAAAGGAAAGTGATCCTAAAGCAGGAACAAATGGTGAGTATTATTTTAATGGAATAACCGGTAAAATTTTTAAGAATCGAAGTCGATAAACGACAATCAGTGAAGAGAAAAAGGACACTCAGTTCAATAAAAGCAACAAACTAAAGACAGGAAACTAAAGAAAAAGTCTCCTAAACAGGTGCCTTCGGATGAAGAAGACTATGACTGCTTTTGTATTGAATATACTGAATCGTACTAAAAATCCAGGTGAACTACAAAATGACTCGAATGTACAGAATAGTCTTATGGCTAACGCACGAAATTCGATAAATTATATTTTCAGGGTGGCTAGTGATACTCCATCTCAAAATTCCCTGACCTTTCCCTGACCAATTAATTTTCCCTGACTATTACCGCACATTAACATACATGCAAAAATTACTTTAACAATTGAGAAACAAAACATCCTAGCCGTTAAAATCTCATAAAAATACAGAAGTAATTTCATAAAAGTAAATTACTCCTGAAGAATGATTTGCGAGTTATTGACAAAATTATATCATTTAAAAAATTAAAAAATAAGCACACTCATCAGAAAAAATAAATAAAACAAAGCTTGGCATTAGACTGACTAAAGGCTGGTGAAAGTAACCTATAGCTGTATGGGCGGAGTCATCATGACATTTTCGGTCAGTAAAACATAATATCTGCTAAAAACAGTAAATAAGGAGTAGGAGTGGAGTCGCTGTCCACTGCTTCACGCTCCAAAATCCCCCGCAAGACGTTGCTATGACAACGGTGCGTTCTATCACGCCTAGAGGTGAGTCGTTGCAACTAGAACTGCATATGGAGCTAAACAGCTCTACTTGGAACCGTCTCGCTGTCGTTTTGTTGCAATGATGCTAACAATTCCGCGTGTATTCATTGTTCGGCGAACTAGGTTTGGTTTGGCATGTAAATACCATCAAAGTTCGGCAAGCTCTGAAATCTTACGCAATAATCAATATAAATTATAGTGTCAAACTTTAATTTATAACGGTTCACGGAGCAAACGAACTCATACTTGTTGCAATTTGTCATAGCGTTAAATACAAATAATGACACTCGTTACAACGCAAGAGTGCGACTGTCATAACAGATTCCATTACAACGACTCCATGACAGTTTGGCACACTTCCAATCACGTCCCATCAAGATCATTGGAAGAATCAACCGGTTACTTTCGCTATCAGTGAAGCAGCGCTTTCACCTCTCAATGAAATAACTCACGGAAGGCTTATTGGGTTGAGCAAGTCACCTTAAATCTAATTGAAGAATAAAACCGAATTTTCGGAGAATTTGCAACATATTTATAAATGTTACGATCTTTGTTATCACTTTTAAATTTTTTCCCTCGGCAGTGAGCGTATTCCCTGACTATTCCAGAAAAAGAAAATTCCCTGGCTTTTCCCAGTTGCTCGCCATTCTGATTTTGTTAAAACTGTAATTCAAACAATGATTGCGATGATAGCTCATCAGAGTAACTTTTGCAATGAAATGAATTTTTGAAACCGAGGTATCATACGCTCATTTTTCTAGAAATTACAACACAAAAACATAATGAAGAGATAAACGAATTAGATTTATTATTATTGCTTTAAATATTTTATGTAACAACTAACTCTATCTAGCGTATCAACATACCCCGTAATGGGATGAGTTGTTACAATTTACTACTATTAAAATAAAGCCATTATTATTTTGAATTATCAGTATGTAATTGTTTTCAAAAAATATGTTTGAGTTTTTTGATAATTATGATAAATTGTAAATGTACTAGCAATAGTTTATTTTAAAATATATATAAAATATTGTAACAACTAGTCTCCGTCTCCCTACATAAGATGGCCATTTTGTTCTAATGTTTACTGGGATACATTCAAGCAAAACTTGCGAGAAAGTTAAAATTACGTACCGTACAACTTTTGGGAAAGAGAAAATAATTGATTCTGGTTTTCTACGATTTTAGCAAACTTCTTCTTTTTTCACCGAGGGAACGCGCGAGGAGCCCCGTAAGTGCGCACAATTCGGTCAACTATTATTCAATTGATTATGTGTCTATAGTGACTAGGAACGGAAGGACATCCTTCACTGGAGGAATCGCTGAGAATCTAATCATCCCACACTTGACTCTATAATTTCATGTCCTACATTTTGAATTACATTTCAAAGCATCGTCAACATGATGTTCTTTTCTCAAATCTGTTGTGTCCTTGCTTCCTCTCGTACTATTATTTACAGCATTGATGGTTTAGGACACGATTAATATTGCCTTGAAAATCTTTCGGTTTCGGAAACGGATTTGGGATTGATTCCCTTCAAGAAGTCGATTGTAGTCAAGAGTATAAGTCTGAACAGAAAGAAAATTGAATCACAATCGTAGGCTGGGAATACAGCACAGAACGTTTGGTGTAGACGCCCACATCAAGCTAAATATTTACTCGTATTATTAAATTGTAAATGCCAATATCTCACTTTTTGCAGCGTTCTATTATAACGTAACAAGTTATTTAAGCTTGTGTCTGACTTCTAATGTCTGTACTCATTCTTCATGCTATCAGTTTTATATCATGCAAGACACAAGTTAACATATTTAATTTTCATTCGATAATCAAATTATATCAGATAAATATATTCATTCGTTTCGTCTTCCCAATCTACACTGCTCTCCTCTTTTTCTACATTTTGTCCTCCCGCCAATGCCTTCAAATTTAAATAGAGTTCTCAGTATTCATTTGTTACATTCTTGTTCTCTAAAATAATCGTATTAAGTATATCTTTTGTTCATCACAGATTCGTACATTCATAGCATCTCTTGTCTCGTCCACCAATCTCTACCATTCCTTTTCTGTCCCACCCTCTTCCACCTCGCGTGCCCATCCCCGAGGCCTTCTTTAAAGTCTGGAGGTATATCTAACAAGGAGATTGGATTCCGCAGTTACAACCTTGTCTTCGCTGGCGAGGAGACATACAGATGAATACATTAGCATACGGCAAAGGCAAGCAACGCCTTGGAGTGGGGACGGGGAGACGACGGGCGAGAGGGCAGGGATGGAGGGGATGAAGACGCGAGGGAAAGACTACTGTGACTCCTGCCGGGCCTTTCTTCTTCTTTACTGCTTCAAATTACACTTTCTTTGTTCTGAGATAGCACATAGTGGCTCGAGCGATGCAATGCGACGGAGGGTTCGGGGAGTGGTGTGCGGTAGTGAGGACTGGAACCTCCTGAGCTTCAACGAATGACACTTCACCATGACATTTATCCAAAAGCCAAAGTAAGCAGTTAGACAACAGACAAGTATAAATTCATTCGAATTAATTTAACTGTCCTACAGATGAAGCAAGTAAATCGTTGTCTACTTTAATATTTACGGTTCAAAATAAGTATAAGTTCAAATAAGTAAGATAAGTCAGATAAGTTCAAAATAAGTGAGAATTGATAAGTCGAAAAGTATACCTTGAAATTATGTCCTCTGTTCAGTGTATTATGACTTACAACATTAAGAACAAATTTTAATTAAATTTAATTCCATTAAACATTGTTTCTAATATTTTGACGACTGATAAAAAAATGTTGAAGGCTGAAGGAGATCAATGAAAATATTTCCCTAACTCGTGTTAAGGATACGAAATTATGTAAAAATATTCTACAAAATTTACAATTTCATATAACTACATAAATACTATACTTTCATACTTTCGACGCTCCATTTAAAATGATATTCAATTTCTTGCCCTTTAAAGTGAAATAACGAGACAGCTGCATGTCATCGAGCAGAAGCTCTGAAAGAATAAACGAAATGACTACGAGACTCATCGCGAATTTGTAAGATTCAATGGGGAAATACGACAGTAAATCGACATTCCAAAGTGGAGCTGTTGCTCTTCAACAAAACAGCGGCGACATCGCCAAAACGAAAAAAATTACGATCGCATCCACCGTCCTCTCAAGACGACGACCTGAGGGCGCGAGAAGGAGGTTTGCGAGAAGGGTGTGGGCCAGGAGGGGGTGTTAGGGAGTGAAGGTAAGCAAACACGACGCGAAAGGAAAGCCACTGTTGATACAGCTGGCGCCCTTCCAGCACTCTACCTCCCATTTTCGATCTCCCCCCACTCCTCCACCACCAAACCACTACTTACGCCTTTTGTTCTCCAAGAAATAAAAATTAAACTTTTACTAAAACAAAAATTCACCTTTGTCGTTAATGAAAAGGAGGCGAACGGGAAAAAAGTACCTGTTTTTCTTTCGGAACGCCGTGAGGATCTTTTGTCGGTCGTTCTCTCTTCAAGGGATTTCGTTACCAACAAGTCGTTCTTTCCGTTCCAATACAGTCTGTCTTTAACATTAATATCACTTTAAAAAACTTGGCGCGTAGCTCTGGAAGTTTTTAAAACAAAGTCAACATGCCCAGAGGCGGCAGGTCAGAGCAGTGCTTCGTCGTGACCGAGTCGCCTTGCTGTAACTGAATCTATCGGTGCGCCACTGTAGAAATTAGGAAAAAGAATTCACTGGATGAAGAGTTTGGGAAATATTCCTCTTTTACTAAAGAAAGCTTTTTTTACGATATAAATTCTCGATGTTTCTGTAAAATGGTGCAACGTACAAAAATGTGGTTTACATTCTGTACGCAGAATTTATAAAATGTAAAAATGAATAAAAATAGTTTTATTCATTTTTTCCAAATTATGAATTTTAAGGCACCGGAAGTGGAGCGAGGGGTGTAAAAGAAGTCGAAATTATAAATAAATAAATAAACTTTACTGTCAAAAAAGCAGTTGCAAACCGCGTATGACCACGTGGGGAGCAATAAACTAAGTTACTCTCCGGAGACAAGAAAAGAACCATCCCATCAATTCCGATCAAGGGTCCATGGGCAGTGGCGGATTTAATATTTACAAAATAAATTATTTAATAAATACCTACTGTTATCCATTTATTATTCAAAATAAATTGTAGATATTAATGCAATAAAAATTCGAGATTAATGAAACAAAAGTATTAATGACATTCTCGCCCAAGGAAAATCCTCCACTACCCGGAGGATAACCGGAGTAAAACCCGGGCCGGGATGGGGCTACAGAGATAATGTACTCAACCGTGCCAAGGTAGCGTAAGTTAGAAATAAACTATTAATAAACAAACGGAGCAAAATCATCATGCATGAAAAAGGAATTTAATAAATATCTAGAGTACAATAACAATGGCGTGATAAATATAAGAGATATTAACATCACTTACATCATCCGAAGTTATGTGGAAAACCATATTTATTAGGAAATTGAAACTCTCATTAACTTCATTTATTAAAATCTGTAAATTCTTTCACATTATAGAAACAATAACACATTAATAAGCTTTTAACCGCGAATTTAAAGAGATTCAATTTATTTATACCTTTTAAATTTTTGGGAAGGGAATAATACTAAATTATTCCTTATTGATAAGAGCCTCTTTGGCAAAGAGTTGTTGACACGCCAGGACGATGAATATTACCCTTATTACGAATCTTGTGTTCGTGAACTAGACTATTTCTTCTAAAGCAGGCGTGGGATTTTAATAGTTCTGTCTTAACAAACACTACTACTTCATAAATGAATATGCAAGGGAGAGGGAGAATATTTAATTCTCTAAATAATGATTTACATGAATTTCGGGAGAAAGATTTACATATATTCCGAACTATTTTCTTTTGAATTCTAAAAGTTTGAGTTCTCTGAGTGGATTGGCCCCAGAAGATAATGCCGTACCGTAAATGAGAATATACATTTGCAAAATACACGCAGCGAGAAACGTGTTGACTAACAATGTTGGCTAAAATTCGGAATGCATAGCACATTTTGCTTACTTTGGAATTCCAATTATTAATATGGCAATTCCATTTGAGGTTGTCCTGAATATGAAGCCCTAAAATTTTTGTTATCTCGACTGATTTTATTTGGGTTCCGTTTAGCGAAAGAGATGTAGGAGGAAGAGATTTCGTTACACTATTGCAAAATGACATGGATACTGGTTTATCAGTATTAACGATGAGACTATTTGAAAGAAACCAAGACGAGAGGTTAGATAGAGCTTATTGCGCATTGACATGTTTACATAGTAGATATGTGTCATTAGCAAGAAGAATCATTTTGCAATCGGACGTGGTAGTTGACATAATTTACGTAGAATAAAAAGATGATAGGGCCTAAAATTAAACCTTGAGGAACTCCGCAGGTAAGTGGCTTTGTTTCTAAAAGGTAATATTGACATACTTTATTTTGAACATGGGAAATTTCAACTTGCTGACGCTTGTCTTTCAAGTAGGAAGTTAGCCATTGATGTGGCAACTCATGAATGCCGTATGAGTGCAGTTTTGAGAGAATAATTTCGTGATCGATTACATCGAATGCTTTCGAAAAATCCAGAAAAATACCCTGTGGATTATCTCCACTGGCAAGAGAATTGGTTACATCATTAGAAAAGAAAATATGACGCTGTTAATTGAAAAGGATTTCCTAAAACCGTGTTGATCGTTTGTGAGAATATTATTATGCGATAAGAAGCCTAAAAGTCTCTTATAGAAGAGTTTTTCCAAGACTTTTCAGAAAGTTGGCAATAGTGATATGGGTTGATAGTTTCCAACATCGCCTTTATTTGCTTTCTTATGTAATGGTTGCACTTTAGCTTTTTTAAATACGTCAGGAAACACACCTTCTGACAAGACGCTATTGAAAATATGAGTGAGTGGATTTAATATACCGTGAGAGGAAGATTTTACTATAAATTCAGGTAAATAAGTATCCCTGCAGAATACTTATTTTTTAAAGAACTGATGACACTCATAACTTCAGTAGAGTTCGTCTCGGAAGTGAACATGGAATGCATATTTGTGGATATATTTGGTGGACATAGGTTTTGAGTTACTGATTTCGATATTTTACCTATTTTTGAGAAATAAGAATTGAACAAATTTGCGATGTCCTTTGGATTTGATACAATTTTGCCGTGTAGCAGGGAAATGTTTTCTGGGCGATTTTATGAATGGGATGTGTAATTCTTTATAATATTCAACATGGTTTTAGTCTGGTTGTTCGATTCTATTATCTGTCTGTTATTTTCCATTACTTTAGCTGCATAGACCACTTTTCTCAGAATGGATTTATATTTACAGAAATAATCATATAATTTGGGTGGTTGGTTATTGAGTTTTGAAAGATAATATAAATGACGTTTGTTTTTTGGAAGAAATTCTAATCCCTTGAGTTATCCATCGATTGTGATTGTTTACTTTAACTAATTTGCATTTTATAGGAAAGCAAAAGTTGTAATACTTCAAGAATATTGAAAAAAGAAACAAACATTGAATTTACCTATGGTGCTTTCACATTTATACACGCCTACTCACGTTTCATGATGTAAAAGATTTTTAAAAATTGTTAATTTTTCGTTGTTGAATAGTCTAGTAATCTTGTAGAGGACATTTCGTGGTTTTAATTTATCTTCAATAGTTAATATTTGAGCAAAGTGGTCGCTATACCGTGGTTTAAACACTTGAGAAGTATACATGAGTATATTGCTGACAATTATCTGGTCCAGCAATGTTTGGGATGAACCAAAGACGCGAGTGGGATCGATTATCGTAGTAACAAGATTGAAGGAACTGATTACGTTATTGAACTGATTCTTGGGATTGTGCGCGGAATACGATTCACTGAGGAAATCGATTTTGAAAACACCACAGATAACAATAGATTTCGCATAATTCTGTGTTTTAATACGATTTCGAAATTCAGAAAATATATATCAAGATCTGATTGAGGAGGTCTGTAAATACACTAAACTACAATACCTTTATCGGTCAAATGAACTGAGTTCGAAAATACCACCCGAGCAGAATTTCTCGTAACGTAACAGTGGGGATTCCTGGGGCCAGAATTTCTTGTAACCGAACAATGAGCAGTCTAGATATAACTTCTAATCCCAATATATTCAATGACAATTGACTCGTTCGGTTTCGATTCAATTTATTGGTGAGTTATCGGATAAACAATATTTTTCACACACATACCCACATAGGACATCATCGCAAAAATTGCAGGCAAACATGTACTGTCCTGGAGTCAATTCGTGAAGATCCGGAGAGATTTCGAATTTTTTTCGACCGTTCACTGTACTTTACTTACACAAAACGTAGAAATGGAAAGTAAAGAGTTGAAGAGGCAATAATTGAAGAATATTTCAACAATACACTAAATAACTATTTCTACGATATAACGAAACAAAAGTCACTGCCCCACAACGGACCGTGAGGTGTGCCCATGCTCCGTCACGAAGGCTAGAGCCTCGGAGCAAGCAGATGTGGCCAGCCAGCATCTCGTTCCGGCCTAAAGACCTCAAGCTAGATCGGGTACTCAGTTTACAGTATGCAGAGTAGATCTAGGAGTGAGTGTGGACGTTGAGGAGTGGTGAGAAATCCCACATCCCAACGGGGATCGAACCCCGACCAGCCACCACTCTATCATTTAAGCCACGCCTACTCTCATATAACGAAACAACGTATTTTGAACATATCACAGATTAACAACAATTCGGTGTATGAAAACAATTAGGACGAATTTTAATTTTTAGTAAAAAATAATTTGTATACAATTTAATTGATGACTCAATTTCACCTTTGAAAATTTAGCTTAACACATAGCATGAAATGGATTATAATTCCTATAAAAAAAGAAAAAAAATCATTCTAAAATTTCACGGAGAAATAAAGTACCTGGTTAAGTAGTTTTCATTTTAGTTGTCCCAATGTTCATTTAGTTTGTGTCAAACAAAGTTAGGTGCTTGCTCACTAAAACTCAACCACATAAATAATGACTGCTGAGCCAGTTAGATCCCTGTTCAGCAACTACGATGACCTTACAACAGAGAAATTTCGCTGAACTCATTCATTGCGTCGTTGATTCCGTTTCAGTGAGAAGGGAAGTAATCGGTGTACCATGTTTCCTTTGTGCAACACGTGTTTTTGTTCAAAAAAACAAAATGAAAGGAACAACTGGTCTGACTATTGGCTGGTTGAAATCAATCTATATAATCCGTAGAATTCAGCGTTCTCTACTAGTGAGGTGGCGAAGTATTGCTGCTTATCGCATGGAGGGCCATTGCAAACTGTTATCTAGTAGGAGCATTCAATATATTACCGAGTCAATTTCATTTGTACTTTCCGGTGAAGGTATATTGTAAACTTTCATTCACATCAACAAAAATGTTTTTTTGACAAAACTCAGGACCTACCGTGACTTGAACCTTTCGGAAGTGTTCTCGCGAGCTTTGCACGATGATCAGTACGTTGCGTTGATACGTCAAACATCGTCGATCGTATGTTAATATGTAAAACATGTCTTAGCGGGTAACGTTCTATGTTGAAATACATCTCTTTCCTAGGGTATAACAATTAAATCTATTTCACAAAGATTGGACTGAACTTTTGCAACATCGATTGAATGGAAATTCGTATGGATTTAGTTAAAATTTGAAGTGGAATGATACTTACAGCTACTCAGCTTTTCACGTTGTCACTAAAACCTGTTATAAAATTTTAAATTTCTTAGAAATACCATAGTTCATCATTGCTTCTAAAATATAATAAAATTAGCTTTTCTTTTACATCAGTAAGTTATCTCGCTCGCAAGTTTTTCCAAAATAAATGTGAAAATTATTCTACTCTTTAGCGGTGCATCGCTATCTTGTTGCGTATGGAATGCCTTTTTTTCACTGCACGAGAGACTGACTTAGTATTCGAAACGAGCAACCTATTTCTTCTCTCGATGCGTAAAATCAGTAAACTCGTTTCAAGTAAAAATCATGTGTTGTACATATTTATGAACATACGTAATTCACTAAAATCAAGTGAAAATTTCTTCAGCAATACTATTATAATATAATATATTTTTGAGTTTAGAGAGCAGAAGGCTGTTATTTTCAGAATGATTCTACGTTCGATTTCTGTAGGAGCTAAATTATTTGAATCCATCATGTACCTTAAAATGTAAAGATACTTTAATGAGAACCGATTTAAAAATGAAACAATTTCTAAACCAGAATAAAATAATTGGTACAGAGTAAAAGTACTGTGGTCTTATTAGTTGAAAAGTCATTCCTTGTAAGAAATCTATCTTCGAATTTTATCTTTACGGTATTACGAGATCATACTTCACAAGACCATTTATGTAGTATGAGTAGTCAAAATATAACATATAATAGTCATCTTGCATTATATCTTTTTCTACATTCGTATCAGTAAATCAAAATAACAGAATTTAAAAATCGACATACGCAGAAAATGTCATTCCGGAGAGTATGACACTGGAAGAGAATGGGTATGATGTGGCAGAATGATGTCATCGAGAATCGCTTCTTATTGAGAGCTGAACCACTGCCTCCTAGCGAGCGTTTCATTAATCACTTCGTAATTAGCCAGAGCAGATGGAGAAGGGAGCGCACGAGACCAGGGAGAGAGTAAAGAGAGGTAAAGTGGAGAGAGCAGTTGATCTCGATTAATTCATAGGAGATAACGTGGATCAACATGGTACGTTATTAAAATGAATTATGTTCTCACTACGATAATCAGTATTCTTTTCAGGTTTCCTTTATATCATTCAATTTTAAAGCTGCTCTAAAAAACTGTAAAAATGCAATAATGAGGATGCGGACAGTAATGATTTAGTTTATATGTTATTAAACTTTATAGATACGAAATTCTACACTAAATATTCTCCCACAAATCAATTACATAATTTCAATATTAAACCAAAATCAAAATGTACAGTGATAATTTTTCTTATAAATAAGATTGTATTATGGTAGACAATAGAGGTAAATTTCATGTCCCGTCGCACCATTGTGTACCATCTCATATTAGGAGTAGATATTAGCAAAGCTATATCATATCACTCACTTGTATTCTGACCAGACAAATTTGCTTGAATATTTTTAACGTTGATAGAACAATTGAAATTGCTTATTAGACCAAAAGTATGAACCGAAGTGAATAATAACTACCTACCCAACGAAGAGGTTCAATACTTCTTAAATCCAAACCGTCTTCCAAAGCGTTTAATCTCTGAATTTTGCGTAGAATGATGTTATTTACTTCTTGACAAAATTGCACTCGTTGTTTGATCTGCGTTTGCTCACTCGATGCTGTTATCGCCTTGATGATACGATTACTAACTACAAAGAAAATACATCAAAATAGAGAGTAAATATTATTAGGAAATGACTGGTAGTTTAATTCTACGAACACCAAGCAGACATCCCAGAAATTTAACTACATCATAATTGGGTAATGGTGGTATATTCGGTTTTAATTAAAAACAGAATGAAGCTTTCTATTTTCATATTATTCCATACATCATACTATACAAACGTCCTGGTATAATTTTTCGTCTATTCTTAAAAGCAAAACCAGGATGGCTGCTCGAGACCTTCGATGCACTAGGCCTTCCAACGCTTCTTGACGTCAGCATTCGTGGATTCAAGTGCATCCAAGAGTCACATATGGTTATACTAAACGTGTTTACTATTGTTTCCGTTCCGTTCCACATGTTGCTGCATGCTGAATACAGTGATTAGCAAGTGAAAAAGAAACACTATTATTTCTCTGGAATAAGTACACTATAATATTTTATGGATAACCATGTTCAGTTCTTGCTGTGTCCCATTCTGTTGGGGAAGTTACTGAAATGAACCAAAATTGTCGGTGTTTGTCTTCCCATCGGATTCTGTTTTGATAAATTTTGATTATGAATATTAAATGCAAAATATTAAATCAATTAATACTGGAATAATAATAATACAAATGAAAAATTTAATACAAATAATGTTTTGACCAAAGGACTCTCGCTCAAAAGCCATAAAAATGGAGAAGGCACTATATGAATTGTTATAACCGGACGGATGAAACTTGGAAACACAACTAAGAACACTTTGTGTAACCACACGAGTCTTGGGTACACCTGAATCCAGGGCTGCTGACGTCACCAAGCATTTGGGTCTTGTGTATCGAAGGTCTTGGACTACTTGGCCTAAAAGGAGAAAGGAAACAACAATAATGGATGGCATTGTCAAAACATCATTAATGCTTTATCTGGCATAATTCTCAGCCCATAGCCCTATTTTATAAACAAAATGCTATCTTGATACATCTCGGATGGAAGAAGAAATTATGTTATTTCATCGAGGTTTTACAACTAATTTAGCTCTTAACATGGTGAGCTTTTATTTCGAATAAAAAATAATTCATCAGAAAAAGGAGTTTTTAGAGATACCGACAAAAGAATGGTTTTATGCGGTGTTATAAAGAGGAAACTAATTTTGTTGCATGCTGACATATTAATGGAACAAAATCTGTGAATTCTTCTATCCTGTAGAAAGGATATTATTCTGTTCTATAATCTATGAAGTAATTGAAATTCTAATTTGCTTCATAATTGCAAGAAAATACACTGTGATTATGCTGTAGATTTATTTAAATCATGTTAGGACTCATTCCATAACGTGGAAATACATATTACTTTCTCATACACGTAGTAAAAATAAAGTATTGTAATCATGAAAAAATTCAAAAGCGAGATTTCGACGGAAATATCCGTTTGGGCGATCCCTGATTCTGAAAAACTGGTTTTTGGCAAAACGTCTGTCCATCTGTGCGCAGCGATTCTGAGTAAATGGATGAATCAATTTTATTAGCATTTCGTATTTTCGGTAGAATTTACTTTTTGTCAATGCACGTGCTCTATTTGTTTACTTTAAAAAATATGGTACATTACACGAAGGCCAAAGTACTCTTTTCAATATTTCTCAAAAATGGTTCCAACAATTTTACTTAAATTTTCTGTACGTAAAGTACAATTAGTATGCATTACATCCGCATTAGCGGTATTTCGCTGGAAAGTTTGGTATAGACAAAGTAAAATAATTTCTGTCTGCTGCTCTTACACATTAGTTTACTGTTTCAAGAAGCTTGAATAATATTTAGCAGTATAAGAGGACAAAGCAGACGCAGAATGCACATTTCGTAAACTGAAATGAAAGATATGATAAAATGCATAGGAGGACATCAAACGCACTGAAGATACGAAAATACATCAATTTCTGTCTACAATCAAATTACAATAAACACTTTTACGATATTTATAAGACTGATATTTCGCTATATGTTTTGAAATAATATTCTGAATATTTATTTTACTTTCAAATTTCAAATAAAAGACAATAATAAGTTCATCTAGCGATTTTGAGCATGAATAGAGCACAGGAAGACGACCAAAGTATAGAGGACCACGCCTGAAATGGCTCTTTCACTATAGAATTTTCTTTTCTCTCTCTATGCTACAGAAATGTTAGCTATGAGAAAGTATGTGCAATGGTTTTAAACTACTAGTTTATATTTCAAATAATAATAAATTTAATAATAAATTTATTGTCAAAAAACAGTACAGACTGCGTATGACCACGTGGAGAACTATAAACTAACTAACTCTCCGGAAGCAAGCAAGGGACCATCCCATCAATTCCGATCAAGGGCCCTAAGGCAGAGGCGGATTCAAAAATTTCAGCAAAAGTTCCTAGATAAGATAAAAAGTTAGCTGCGAGTTATAATACATATATAATGTCAATATGTTTGTAATTTAACGCAAATATGTTTGTAAATTTACATGTACAAGTTATTATCGAACTATAGATTATTCTGAGTATAGTGTTTAAAAATCATAAGAGTTGAAAAAACACTAAATTCACGATTTATTGTTACAATAAACACGCCCCTAGACAAAGCCTAGAGAACCTGTATAAGAAATCCGCCTCTACCCGAAGGAAAAACGGAGAAAAACCCGGGCCAGGATGGGGCTACAGAATTAATGTACACAACCGTGCCAAAGTTGAGTACACATAAAACTAAATTAATATGAGCCATACGGCAACACAATCATGCAAGAAAATAGTTTTTGAAATTGTTATAAGTTATTTAAAAAGTGCTACAGCAATGGCGTGATAAAGTACAAGACGAATTTAACTTTTATTAAAATCAATAAATTCTTTTACAGTGTAGAAGCACTGGTGCAGGAGGTAGTTTTTAACCGCGGATTTGAAGATATTCAATTTCATAATGTCTTTTATATTCTTGGGCAGGGAATTATATAGAACGATTCCCGAATGATAAGGTCCTTTTTGGCAAAGAGTGGTTGACACTCTAGGGCGATGAATATTATTACTATTGCGAGTATTGTGTTCGTGAACGAGACTGTTTCGTATAAAGCAAGGGTGGCACTTCAGTAATTCGGTCTTAACAAACACGACCGTTTCATAAATATAAATGCAGGGAAGTGTTAAGATATTTAATTCCTTGAATAAAGGTTTACAAGAGTTTCGGGGGTGAGATTTACAAATTATCCGAACTATCCTCTTCTGAATTCTGAAAGTTTGAATACTCTGACCGGAATTACCCCAGAAGGTAATGCCGTAACGTAAATGGGAGTAAACGTTTGCAAAATATACGCAACGGGAAATACGTGGACTAACTGCGTTAACTAAGATTCGGAATGCGTAACACAATTTGCTTAATTGGGAATTAAGATTGTCAATGTGACAATTCCATTTGAGGTTGTCTTGAATATGGAGACCTAAGAATTTTGTATTTGTAACAGTTTTTAATTGTGTTCCGTTTAAAGAAAGAGAAACCTGGGGTAAAGATTTTGTGATACTATTGTGAAATGACATAGACACTGTTTTGTCAGTGTTTACAATGAGACGATTTGCATGGAACCAAGTCGAAAGGTTAGACAAAACTTTTTGAGCATTGGCGTGTTTACATAGTAAATTAGTGTCATCAGCAAAAAGAACCATTTTGCAATCTGATGTGGATGATGACATGTCGTTCACATACAATAAAAAGAGTATAGGGCCGAGAATTGATCCTAGAATAAATGAAGAAAAGTGATAAATCTTTGGTGATGGGAAAGTTGTATATACTTCTGTGCACCTCTTGGAGTACACAAAATATTTCTGATTTATGTGCGAAGCAGATTGTCGTGATAGGAAGAATCAGAACAAACTAAAAGTATGGCCGAACACAAGACTAAGGCGTAACAAAAAAAAATTATGAAGTATCCTTTGATTGATAGAAGGAAAACCTTCTGTCAGCTAAAAGTTTCAAATTAGCCATCATGGAGATGAAACTGCCTCAGGGAGATTGGGAGAAGTCGATGACGCGTTCATAAACTTAGAAAGCAAAAATGAACAATGACTAATTTAAAATTATTTTAACAGTTATTTTTTCACAATGTTAAAACTCCAAAAACCTGTCTTGCGTTATATCATTTTTAAACCTTTATTTTCTTGTATATCTGCCTGGATGCTATAAATCTTGAATACATCCAATTCCCGTAAGTACAGGCGAAAATCACCAATTATTTTTAGCGAAAGAATTTCAATATGCGAACTGGATTTTTTCTCAATTGTGAGGTGTTCCGAGATATCTGGTTCTATTTTTTAGAATTCAGATGAACAAAGAACTTGGTTAACTGTGACACTGAAAGAAATAACTTTTCTGACACTTTTAACGAAATATCTCGAAAAGTGAAAAGTGGACTTGGTTGATTTCTTGAGAACGAGTCGATGGTTTTTAATTCGAGAAGTATCATTTTGTAGAGAATGATATCTATAGTCAGATTAGATAATACCTATATTATTGATTCTGAGAGTATCATAATGCTTGCGATCAAAAGTAGTTTCACATCAAATGTGCGAACTCTATTATTGTTCAACAATGTAAACCTCATTCTCTTGAAGCTATTGTAAGAATAATTTGTCAAACTATGGACCATATAAATCTGTCTCCACATTCCTATATGATGGCTCACTTGACAGCTTCTGAGTCGATTACCTGGAAACAATCATCTGCTTGGAGGCAACTATTGAAAGTCTATCTTGAAATATGTGTAGTCTTGGTCGTTTGTTTTCGTCCCATGCGAGGTGACCGAACCCGACCTGGCACGCATGCTTCGCCAGCAGGTAGACACGCTAGCACACGAACATTAGGCAATAACGCTGCTCATGCTTTTTTGACTAGCCAAGGTCTTGAGAGTGGCTGCTTTACAATGGAGTTTACGTATTTATCAACAAGTGTTTTAGTTACGCGTAGAAATGTTCTCATGGAACATGTTTTTACTTGTGGTTTTCTTAACAGTAAAAACCTTTAACTGTAACCCTTAAAACCATATGACTAAGTAATACATCAATCGTGTATACGACTCCACTAATCGTTTAATATTATGTTCGACAATATTTAGATAAGTGTGAACCATCACTTTTAAATAAAAAGAACAAATCAATATCAACTTCTTGGCAACTATATTCCATACCCTCCATAACATTCATCGGTAATTTTGTAATTAACGCGGCAACAGATCTTTTCATACGATTTAGGGGATTTTGAAACCTGCGTATGTATACGTGTAGGCGTTACGATTAGTTCAGGAAATTGCTTTTAAGAGCATACCGGCGATTATCAAAAATTAGAACGAATTTGCCCCCACATTATGAGTCTGCTGTCAATAGTTTTTGTACCTTAGAAACCCTAAGTTCTTAATTTTTCGTCAAAATCAATAGACCTTTAATCAGAGAAATGAGAATGTGATACTCTCTTCAATTGGTTGCCGAAATTTAAACGAAGTTGAATGGTAAAAAGTACACATAAAATTTAAAAGTTCTAAAAAGTACGAAAATGAAAACTTTAAAAGATAACTAGGTTATCACTATTGTATCGTGTATACATATACTCTTGACTTTCACAGAATCTCACTCGTGGAACATAGCCTCTGTACAGTCTTCCTACTCAAGGTATATGATAAATAACCAAATAAATCAAAGGCGATCGATTTATTTCCGAATATACATAACGACCCATACGAGCTAATTTCAGAGATAGGACACCGTTTCAACCAGTACTGAAATACTCATTTTTATTTAAATGTTTTGTTTTCAATGAATCACGAATAATATACAAGATTTTATAAAAATTTTACTACATAATTTTTGTTTTAGTGCAAAATATTGGATTTTTTTGTCTTTTCAAATAGAAAAGTAAACATTCCATTATTCTCTTTGTGAGTATATTAACATTTTTAGTAAACATCTATTTAACTCCTGATTCCCTTTCTCGGAGGGCTTACAGTTTTCCTATCTCAACTAACAGCTGGAATCTAGAATTAATAAATCTCCCATAAAAGAATCCTATGTGGTATTACAATCTTGAACATGGAGTTGTAGTCCACCAACTGACTTCAATATGTCGCCGTTTGACAATGACGATGCACCGAGTTCAAATAAGACAAATTTGATAAAATGAAAAGGAAATAACATTTGAATAAACTAGGCGAGTCAGTGAGTTTTACCAAGCAAATCTTCTAAATATATCTTTCCGATAGATTTTGCTACACCATTGATTAGCGGATCTTTGATAATAGACATCAGAATATCATAAAATAGTATATAACAAAAGCCAACAGCACTTCTTAAAAGTGAGATCCTCCGACAGAATACAAATCATCGCTCGGTATATACGATATCTGCAAGAGAAGGGGTTGTAAATGGAAGGAGGAGGGGTACGCAAAGGGGTGGGGGATGCAAACAAGCAGATGCAGACGCGGAAACAAAAGTGGAGCTGGGCGTGCCGTGGCAGATGCGGGAGGAGCGAGAGCGTGCGCGCATGCGTCCGTCGTGGAGACCACCTGGGTGAAAACGACGAACCCGACACCGCTACTCACAATACCCTCTTTGCTTTGTATGCAAAAATAATAAACAGGGTACGTCGATTTGCATTGAGGAGAAAAACTCGCAAGTGTACTTCGACACACGGAAACAGAATATTCTTGTAGAATTTAATTCACGCGAGGAACACGATATTCAGAATATTAAAAGATCTATCCACATGAAAAAACATACACTTCATTGAATGGAAGTGCAACGTGATACAGAGAAAGGGTTTCACAAATACTATTGAGATAAATATATCAATCAATCGAGGATTAACTAAATACTTAAGTATTTTTAAATTTAAACTTTTTATTTTTTTAAAATGTGATTTCACATGCGTTAAAAATTATTAGCGAACTTTTTACGTTAATAGTGACATTACATGATACAATTCTTAATAATTTATTGCGATGTCGTTAATATATAAATTATTATTATAGTACTTGCATGAAGTATTTTTAACACGAGCGTGGATTTTTATTTTAATTTGCGTGGATTACTACTGTAATCCATTTTACATTTCTTTTTTCTACCTTTTTTAACATGTATATTTAAATATTCTTCCAGCGGTTCAACAAATAATAAAGAACCTTCTTAGTGGCAAAATATTTATTTAGTAGTAAAAAATTAAATTAAAAATGGGAATTTTGCAAAATGTGAGAAATTTTGATTTTGAAATGCACGTCTCCAATTATTTTATAGAAAAAATATTAAGACAGTAAAGTAAAAAGTAAAATAACATTAAAAGCGTTAAATAACGAATATAAGGAAAAGAAAATGTAATAATGATCAAAATATTTCCCCTGTATGGATGTTATCAGCCATAGGACCACACATAATTCTTGCCACATAACACTTAGATACCACATAATAACACTCGACATGAAGTAGTCACGCATATCACCCAACCAATCACAAATATTGTTAAGAACAAGTTACAAGACAACACTCACATTTAATAAATATATATGCCATATTTAACTTAGGTAAATCATACCTCATTGTAAAATTACAGGACACAACTAAAAATATCTCGCACTACAGTAAACAATCAGCCACCAATACATAATACATTCAATTTAAAATCAATACATAAATACAACTAAGAAACTATCCAAATACACATTTATACCAAAATTCAAAAACAACTTAGTTCCTAAATTGGGGACTATATAATGGATCCCTTTGTTTGTAACTCATTGTTGTGCAACTATAGTGCGAGATATTTTTAGTTGTGTCCTGTAATTTTACAGTTTGGTATGAGGTATACCAAAGTTAAACGTGGTAGATATGTTTATTAAATATGAGTGTTGTCTTGTATCTTGTTCTTTACAATATTTGTGATTGTGTTATGTGGTATCTAAGTGTTGGTAGCTGGAGAGAATGTGTGTGACTGCAACTTTTTTAAGGTAAGTGGTTTTCTTCACTAATGTTAATAGGTATTTTATATAATCTGTGATGTGTATGGGGTTGTCTAATTTGGAGAAGTGGATAGTATTATCAATTATCGGTTTGATTATGAATGTTGAAATAGCCCTAAATTGGTTTCTGTTTTGTATAGCTCCGATGAAGGTAACGTTCGTTACCGAAACGTTGACGAAGTAATAATCAAGAATTTGGCTAAACCGCAAGAATTGTGTCCGTTAAAATATTTCATTCATATTAAAATATTTCACTCAATTCACGTAAAACTAATTCATGTAAAATTAATGTCAAATTTTGACAAATTCTTTGGTGATTTAGTCAGTACAGAAATTCCAAACACTGGTACGAGCTAGACTGACCACTTAGTGCCCCTGAAGCATCTTTTCCGAGTACATTTAAATAAATAATTAATAAATAATTGATATATTTCCTTATTTGTTGTTATAATATAATTAAGAACGTGGAACCCTCTGCGACTAACCACCGCTGTTGTATACAGCAATCTAGATTCTATCAACACGCTGTTCCTCCTATCTCAAATTCACAATGTTTCTAGTATGTAAACTCACACAATAACTGAGCCTTACTAGCACTCGTCATTTCGTGGTCCTAGCTGGCCGAAACGAGATACACGTGGAACGTTTTGGGGTTAGTTTTATTAATGCTTGGCTAAAATAAAAACAAAATAATTTCGTTATGACACACCTTGTACCAAACTGAGAGTACTTTTTGTACACATTTCATTCTGGTTTTGACTTCAGAACTCGAGAGCTAGTCAACGGGAAATGAGACTTCGTGATTGTATGTAGAACCACGACACCGGCATTTGATTTACAGTATTCTTTCTTGAAACAACGTAAGTCTCAGAATCTTCAATGGAAAACGAACAAATGATAGAGATAAATTGGGATGGGCATGTGGACCAGTATTTGTTTCGAAAATAAAATTTTTTTCTATACAAAGAAATGCAATTTATTATCAAAATTCTATTAATGTTTTTAAGATTTTATAAGTAACTTCTTCGTTTTCATTTGGAAAGATGGCGTGACAAGAGTATTTAATAGTTTTTTGAATATATCGATTATCCGCACTATCCAAAACATATCGAGAGTACTATCGAGGTTTACCGAACACTTTGTTAAAGACGAATGAATTAACTACAAATATGATCTTATAGTTTATTACACGTAATTTTGAATGCTTACACAGCATAATTTTTCATTTTTTAAAGGGATGCTATATTTAAACTGTCACCCTTTGTGGGTTCCTTTAAAAAAAAGGGCTCTAATGACCTTAATGTTGGCGATCCCTAAAGCCTCATTAAAAAGATTCTTTAAGGAAAATAAAAAGTAGACAAACAGATAATTGAATCCTAACAAATTCCGAATCTAGATTGCTTTGTAGGTATACGGAACTCGACCGCCGTTAGCTCGGAGCGCTATAGTGACGCTTTGGCACGCGCCGACCCAAGGTCCCCGGAGTCATTCACAGTTTCTCCTTTATGACGCAGTCTTTCTTACCGCCTGCTTCAAGTTTCTTGGCACCTTGTGAGGCTAGATGGGGTGGCTGTGGCGTCTGTGATGAAGGGGTTGGGTTGATACGAGACGAAACGAACGTGGCAAAAACCATTTCGACCCTTCCCCCGTGCGATGTCCAGAATTTCCACGAGTTCCTCGATGAAGACCATTGTCACAAACGACGCAACAATCATGGATGGTATCGATACAAAAAGCGAAAAACCATTCTAAAAAATATATTAAGAGGTAGCATTTAAGGAAAGCGATTTCAAATTGGGGTCATTCCATTTCAAATCACCTAGCAGTGTTGCTCCACATTTTGTATTTTCCGAAGTTTTTATCGTATGTTCCTTATGACTTGATGGTCTTAGAATTTTTTAAAAAGTTTTTTTGGCAGTCCTTTTTAATATCCCGGATATGAGAATGTTTTCAGAAAAGGATGGTTTGCATAATGTACTGTAGCCTTGTTAATATGAAAGATGTGAGAATAAATAAAAAAACAGAGTTCAGCATGAAATGCTCTAAATGTTGACCTTATTAAATTTTTCCTTCGAACTAAGGAAGCGAACCAAAAACTTTTAACAAAAAGTAAGAGACAAAATATGAAATGTGACTTTTTGGGGTCATTAATTTTTATGAAGGAAAAGAGACGCACTTCTAATAATATTTCTCTTCCGCGTAGATTTCCTATAGACCTGCAGAGACAGGTCCAGTCCTGAGAATACCTTCTTTTTTGCTCAATAGTATTTCAAAAACGGTCAAAATTTAAAAAGAATTTTTTTTTGGAGGTCAACATCTCAAAAATTTTTAAAAACTAAAAAGATTAAAAAAATAATTCTTTAAGACCATCACGACATAAGGAACAAACGATAAAAAAATCGGAAAATACAAAATGTGGAGCAACTCTGCTGGGTAATTTGAAATGGAATAACCGGTAGGCAAAGAATACGGGTAGTTTTTTTTAAAGAACTGATATAATAATAATAAATTTATTGCCAAAAAACAGTACAAACTGCGTATGATCACGTGGAGAACTATAAACTAATTTAGTCTCCGGAAGCAAGCAAGGGCCCTACTCCCATCAATTCCGATCAAGGGCCTAAGGCAGAGGCGGATTCAAAATTTCAGCAAAAGATCCTAGATAAGATAAAAAGTTATAATTCTAATAGAATGTCAATATGTTTGTAATTTAACGCAAAAAATTTACATATACAAATTATTATCGAACTATAGATTATTCTGAGTATAGTGTTAAAAATCATAATAATTGAAATAACACTAAATTCACGATTTATCGTTACAAGAAACACGCCCCTGGACAAAGCATAGAGAACCTGTATAAGAAATCCGCCTCTACTCGAACGAAAAACGGAGAAAAATCCGGGCCAGGATGGGGCTACAGAATTTATGNGTTGAGTACACATAAAACTAAATTAATATGAGCCATAAGACAACACAATCATGCAAGAAAATAGTTTTTGAAATTGTTATAAGTTGTTTAAAAAGTACTACAGCAATGGCGTGATAAAGTACAAGACGGATTTAACTTTTATTAAAATCAATAAATTCTTTTACAGTGTAGAAGCACTGGTGCGGGAGGTATTTTTTAACCGCGGATTTGAAGAGATTCAATTTCATAATATCTTTTATATACTTGGGAAGGGAATTATATAAAACGATTCCCGAATGATATGATCATTTGTGGCAAAGAGTGGTTGACACTCTAGGGCGATGAATAGTATTAAGTATTACTATTGCGAGTATTGTGCTCGTGAACGAGACTGTTTCGTATAAAGCAAGGGTGGTGCTTCAGTAATTCGG
>NNCF01135024.1:1346865-1418087 GCA_002313205.1 Laupala kohalensis | reverse complement strand
TGGGGTAAAGATTTTGTATTACTATTGTGAAATGACATAGACACTGTTTTGTCAGTGTTTACAATGAGACGATTTGCATGGAACCAAGTCGAAAGGTTAGACAAAACTTTTTGAGCGTTGGCGATAGTATTGAAGTTCATGTTGTTAATCATTAGTTTACATCATCATTATTTAAATTCAGTAAATATCAAGATCAATTTCCTTCAACAGGACTTTCGAATCAAATCTTCCACGCCAGGGTCCAAACTCGAAAGCCATCTCACGTAATTTGCGTGCTGTACGTGCTTTATCGTCAAAGAAAGTAAAAAAGGATGGTTTTAGAGAAGAATAAAAAAAATCAAATTCTATAGTTTGGTAACTAACCTACAATGAGAATAAAATATTTTAAAACGTGAACCCGTGAAATATCAAATCTCGTTGGTTAAAAGTCATAAAAAATGGAATTTAACGTCATAGAAACAAACGTCTGATAAACAATCCTATAAGTTTAAGACTGTTTTGAAGTGGAAACCAAGCAGATAGGAGGAATGTGAAATGCCAACCAAATAATTTCTCAAGTTTTTCGAGGTGAAGGCTTGCGTCCGATTTCTTCGACGTGGACGTAACTTTTCATTAGACGTCAAGAAGCAATTTCATTAGAGATGTAATGGAGCTAGCGTACACGAAGCGCTTCTTCATCTACAAGACGTTGACAAGATACGTTCATTGGTGGCGTAGACTTTAGCAGAGTGTCGCGATTGGAGTTAATTACTTACTGGATCGTCATTTCGCACTAAGTGATAAAAATACTTTCGGAAAATTAAGTAAATTTTGCAGTCATTACTGTTGAGTAGTGTAAAACATGTATAGCATATCAAATACATTTGACATGCTCAATAGGTGGCCATTTTTACGACATTGAAAGGTTGGTTATCGAATTTTCCCTAGGGAATATCAAAAGAAACATATTCGTACATGGTAAAGTAATATAATAATATCAGATTGTTTAATAAGTACTTATAGCGAAGTTAATGAAGGCGGGTACATGTTCATTTGTTGTTCACAAAATACGTCGATGACTTAATATTTCTTAGGAAAGTAGACGAAGTACCCGGAAGAAAATACGTTGTAGCCATAATTATTAAATATTTCCTCATTGCTTTATTACCATTTCAACTTCCATGTCTTCAACTAATACTTTCACTTTCCTGTCCTTTATTAATGTAACTTTTATCCAAATAAATTGAACTAATTGAATATTTTAATATTTTGTGCCATTAGCTAATGAGTAAGAGTATGAAGTTTTAAAGATCATGGAAAATAGAAAGTACAATACATATAAGTCACTCACAAAAGTGACGAAACAGTTGGGGCTTCCAGCCTTCCTCAGTCACGTAGAAAACGGACCGACCCTTCTCTCTTCGGTTAACGTAGTCAGACCATTAGGCGAAAAGAAAAAAAATTGGGGGAAAATTTGAATTTTGAAGAATTAAGAAGAATTTACTGTTTTCTATTACAACAGTGGTGTGTTGAGGCTCTTAGGGTTCAGATTCACGTGTTTTTACATTAATGGATTGGGAACGTTTGGAAAGAATTTCCAAAGCCAGTACTTTAAAATATTCATAAAATGTGTATTATGCAATTTAGCGTGGGAGGGGACAGGAAGAGAAGAAATGGATTTTTCACAAGAACCTCTGTGATTGTTCATCGTGATGTTGAGAGGAGTAGTTGTATCTCCTGCATAAAAGACTTACAAAAAAGTGCAAGTTAGAAGGTAAATGCAATTTTAGGAGGTGCATTCACTGGATTGTCGAATTTTGTGTGTGAAATGGATAACCGGACTAGTGTAAGAATTAAAAGAATCACAAATTAGCACAATCTTTTTGCAGGTTTTACCTCTGGGTTTTCGAAAGCGTTTTGTTCCGTGAAGGAATTTGAGAGGGACATGGATGAAGTCCTTGTTGTTATTTAATAATTTGTGGAGGTTACGGGGTTCTTTATAGACAGGTAGATGGGATTTGTTGAAGAGAGATTTTATGGACGGGTTAGAGGCTATGATATGATACAAGTCTTTGACGATAGGTTTAATATTTTCAATACCAAAGGGAAAATGTTGTACATAAAGCAGGGAACTGAAGATTGTGATTTGATGGATTTAGATACCAAGTTTGGGTTAGTAAATAAATTTCTTTATTTCAATAAATCACTGGGATAATGGCGTTTAGAAAGCGTGCCATTAAGTTTGGTGAGGTATTGATGGAGAAACTACTGTCTTCTAGAAATTAAAACGTTAACAGATAATAAAAAAATGAGAAAGAAACATAAAAGTCACGCCCAAATTGGATGTAACTTTTCGGCTTACGCCATCATCGATCACGTAGAAACCGATGATACAGACATCCAATACATCTAGTTCAGTATATGAGTGAGTTGTTTCTTTCTCATTTTTTTATTATGTTAACGTTTTAATATGTGTCTGTGTATACATTATGGAAATCTTGAAAATAAAGCTACTCTACCGTCTTTTAAAAATTAAAGTTCTGTAAGTTTTAAAGTTAATGAAAAATATAAAAGAAAACTGCGTAACGCGAGTGTTTGTCTGGGTCATTAAATGACAAATGAACCTCACCATCTCAGTGTTTGATAAAATTTTGTAGGGATATAACCATAATTTACATTAAGAAAAGTACCAACTATTATTGTAAAATTTCTACCATTTGGAAGTTACAACAATGTAAAGTTTATACAAAACCCCCAAAACGACTCTACACAAAATTTTTGAATTGCTCTGGAAGCTATACAAATTGAGATAGAGAGCTAGTACTGGCGTCACTTTACGACTTATTTAATGATCTTTACAATGATATGTTATATAACATAGGTCACTGAGGAAAAAAATTAACGTATTCAGAATCGAACTTTTAATTTTTAATTTCCCAGAATGCGCTACTTTGAAAATTTTCAAATTAATACTACAAATAGTTTGTACCCAGGTTAATCATCTGGGAAAATATGAATTTGGGATGAAAATGGGGTGAGTGTTAAAACAATAATAGAAGGTAGATTTCTTGACGAGTACCGCGTGCGGAACTAGAATTTTTTTCTCAATTCTTGCTATACACAATTATTATGTTAAATATTGGTCCAGTAAAATAAAAAAAATGTATATATTGTCAGAAGAGTGTCTCTCTCCGCATGACATTTCGCAACAAAGTAGGATATTGAACAACATAGTGAAACTTTAACTAGGAGGTTCAGCAACGCAGCACCAATAAATAGGATAAGAACTTAGGACACTGCTATCCCACCAGACAATGGTTTCGACGCTGTGAAAAATCATTATTTAAGTGAAGTTCTCGTCAAGGTGTTGGAAGCTCAAGATCAAAATAATTGGACCTTGCCCGAGTCGCGTTTTCTATAATATTATAATAATTTGAAAATACTTTCAAATCACGAACAAGAAGAAGAAGAAGAAGAAGAAGAAAATGTGAACCGGAATCGACATTTCAACATTAAAATGTTTCTATGAAGCTCAATATTGGATTCTACCTTTTGTCGTCTAAGACTTTTAAAATGTTGTAAAAATAATTAAGACGTGCTAATAATATTGAAAATTAAACTATTAATTCAACAAAAAATAAATTAAATAAATATCTAAATTAACGATTTCGATTTGTAAGCAACAAGAAAAATTATATAATCTTGTGGCACCACCTGTTGTAAGTATGAAAATATAACTAATGAGAAGATCATAATGTCCGATTATATGTATAAATATGACTATTGATAAAAAAATTCATATCCTTGGAACTCAAATATCGAATTTTCTAAAACAAAAAAATAAAGAAATAACTCTCAGCTTAAAATCACGAGAACTCTAAAAAATTTATAAAACTGTTTTAAAAATATTTTTAAAAATTAAAATTGCATCCTTCCCCTTTAATTTGAGTTATCTTAACAGAAAATCGAAGGACGTTATCATCGTTAAATTAATTTTTGAAAAAAAAAAGAAAAAAAAAGAGAGAGAGAGACTGAAAATTCAACGTTTAGCCTTATTTTTTATTTAGCGCGCGCCAATTCGATGGAATGGCGTCAATATCTTTAGCTTATGGTCTATTCTTTGTGAATTACACAATCACCACCGCTTTAAATTACTCTACCATTCTTTGTAGTTTTATTTTCAAGTGCTCAGTGCAACAGGGGAAGGGCAGCTACAAGCAAAGTTTTTTTTGGACAGCCTTCAATTTATTTTCGAGTTCATTTCTGTCGTGAGTCGAAACTCACGTGTGGTGAACCTTGGTTTGAATCAGGATGAGTCACATAAAACAACTGTGATATATCAGCCTGCAGTGGCAACACGTAGAGCAAGCACTGATTTTGTTATGAAGTGAGCTTTCATGACTACTCATAGACAAACCCGTGCTAAAAACCAGCATTTTTTTGTCTCGATGTAAAAGCCATACCAGCGACAAAAAAATCAACATTGACTTCGTTTCCATATGTTTAAATACATGCCTGCGCGAGTGGAGTAGGTTCACACGCGACGCGACTTGTGTGTTTTTTGCGCGAAATGTAAATATTTGTGATTTAATTCTCCCACACGGTCGCCATGAGCCACGCATCACAAACCATGCTGCTAATCTTATCTTCCTTAAATACTGCGAAAAAGTTTCTCTAAATTTCACATGTGCATGAGCCTGCGGACAATTCGTAAACTTGTCCAACCCCGAGCGTGCTGTTTTACGCGCAGCTGTCCCCGTTCTACCGTCGCAAAATTGCAGTCCTTTTAGTTTCGGGGGTAACAATCGAAAATATTGCGCGAACACATAAAATGGGACTGTTATGAGAATGTATGAAGCGATATTTTCAGATTTTATCTTCATTTGGTTCATATAAACTTTTGCTAGAATTTGTGTATTTATATCACAGTTATTGAAAATACTTCATAGATTATCCTTGTAAAATACCTTATTAATGAGATACTTTTTTTTTCACTTTTAATGTCATGCTTCCCTCTAAGCTTGAAATACCGGCTGATGTGTCAATAAACAGTTTTGTGAACTTTTTGACGCTGATGTCTTCGCTGTTCTTTCAACAACATGGATGCATCTTCGCTTGGTGAAGAACAAGCACTCATTCGAATGGTTTCTGGGTTATGCAGCGAAATGTTTACCATACTCCTAAGATGCATTAATAATTATTTTTTCAGAATGTTATTTGTACAATTCTATAGAATGTGATAATGTAATACAGTCTCGATTAAATTTTGGACAAACTAATCATACTACATTCATGTAAAATATTTCGTAAAATTTGACAATGTGAGGTAACATGATATTAATTACAATTGCAGATACAACAGCAATTAAAGATACTTTCGTCCAAAGAAAACATGTCGGAATATTTTTTGACATTGAGAAGGTTTATGATACTACTTTGCATCTTGTCATTTCAAAACAACTCTATGCATGGGGTTTTAGAGGACATCTTCCTCTGATGTTACAGTCCTTTTTGCATCAGCGTCCCTTCCGCTACTGATAAGTGGAAGAGACACTTCGGATCTCCTTCTTCAAGAGAACGGTGTTCCTCAGGGCTCGGTCCTGGGTGTGATATTATTTGCAGTGGCTATTAATAGCATAACATCCGCTGTAAAGAATGCTGTCCAACACTCTCTTTTTGTTGATGACTTTGTCATCTTTTGCTCATCGCAGAGTGTCACGGGTGCGGAGTCCAACTCGTCCTCAACAGATTGTACCACTGGTCAAAGACAACTGGCTTTCGTTTATCAGACGAGAAAACACGCTGTGTTCTTTTCAGTAGGAGACCAAGCCTCCTGCCAGATCCTCACCTCGTCCTGGGAAACAACGTTCTAAAATTCTATCCTTCTGTAAAATTCTTAGGTTTGATCAGAGACTTAATTGGATTGAACATCTTACAGACCTAAGAGCGAGAACATTAAAGTCTCTGAATGTATTGATGTGCCTGAGTAGCAGGGAATGGGGCGCTGATCGCTCCTCCTTGCTCCAGTTTTATCGAGCATTCATAAGATCTCGGCTCGATTATGGTTGCGTTGCTCTGCTCATGTAAATTATTTAAAGAAGTTGGATAGTGTCCATCATGCAGGAATCCGACTAGTTACGAGAGCCTATCGTACTAGTCCTGTTCCGAGTTTGTAAGCCGAGAGTGGCGAACCATCTCTTCACCTCCGGTGGCAACTACTGATGCTACGACACTCTTGCCATTTTCTTACTTTACCCGACAATCTAGTACACAACGCAGTATTTCATCCTTCCTCTTCTTCCATCCGTTTCTACAACAACACACTGAGACCAACCAAACCTTTTGGATATCGCTCGAAACAAATTTTGGAAACATTGATTATACGCACACCTGATGTCTTAAATCAAGGTTTCAGTAAGACTCCTCATTGGGCTTCGCACAATCCGAAGATTAGTTTCCATCTTCTGCATCATGACAAGAAGAACACTCCAGCCGCGATGTTGAGAGTACATTTCCATCTAATCCTTTACAAACACTGGATATATTCCTGTGTTAACAGACGGGTCGAAGTAGACCGATGGTGTCGGCTGCTCCGTGGTGTTCCCCCGAAAAAACACTGTGGCTACCGTTTTGGCGACTTGTGCAGCGTTTTTACCGCTAAGTGTTACGCCATATTGAGAGCACTGCGATGAACAAAGTGCTCCCGTTGGATCAAATTTCCTGATTTGCTCTGATTCTCTGAGTGCCCTTCAAGCAGACCAGACTATGTTTTCAGCTGATAAGCTGATCCAGAACACCTAGGATTTGCTTTTCTCACTCCAAAGTGATGGAAAGAACATAATGTTTTGCTCGATTCCCGGATACGTGGGAATAAGAGGAAATGAGGAAGCAGACATTTCCGCGAAGGTGGCATGCCTCAAGAATCACGTGGATTTCTTTACTATTCCAAAAAGGGATCTCCTAAATTCCATAAAGATAAGGATTCTGAGTGAATGGAACAATGAGACGTTGGCTGTTGAAGGGAATAAGCTCCGACTTATCAAATCCTCTGTTAAGTCATGGTGCATGGTTTCGTTTCTCTGCTGAGAAAACACGCTGTGTTCTTTTCAGTAGGAGACAAAGTCTCCAGCCAGATCCTCACCTCGTCCTGGGAAACAACGTTCTAAAATTCTATCCTTCTGTAAAATTCTTAGGTTTAATCTTTGATCAGAGACTTAAGACCTCTGATACTAGATTCCTGTAGGTCAGCCAGGCGCGACAAAGTCTTGCTGACCCACCTCCGCATAGGACATTGTCCTCTCACTCATCGGTATGTTTTGCTACTTGATGGTGAACCCGTTTGTGAGGAGTGTAGCAGTGCGTCACCTACTAACTGACTGCAGAAAATACACGAGAATACGGGAAAAAATTGGTTTGGCTGCAGATTTACCAACGATTCTCGGAAATGAATCGGATGATGTTAATAAACTATTGAATTGTATGAGTAGATCGGGACTCCTCCCTTGCATTCTTCTTCCCTCTTCCCTTGCTTCTTTCCTTTTATTCTTCCTTTCCGTAGTTTGAAAATTATAATTTTCAGAATTTATTTCATTTTCGAAATAATGTATTGGGCAACTGTTTTCTCTTATCTTTGTGTTTAGATATTTGTTGAATTCAGGAAGGTTTTTTTAGTGGGTAGGGTCGAGATATTCGGCGAGTCCCACACACGGGGAAGAGTCACTGCGGCACTTCCCTATAGTGCGAAACTGCATTTTCCCCCACCTGCAAGGGTTCTAATGACCTTGACGTTAACGAGCCCTAAAGCCCCACAAAAAAGTTACAATTGCTCATATGAATTTATTTACGAACTTTTCTTCAATCTCTTCTAAACATAAACTCAAAAACCATCTGTCAAAAACGAGACAATACTTCTATTACATCCTAAGAATCCAACAACTTGAACAATAAAGCGGACAAACGAAGGCGCACGTAAAAAATACTCTGCGGTCGTTCTCATCTCTTGAGAACCTCATTCCCAAGAAGAAATGAAGCTATTACATCCAAGAGTCGCCTAGACCTATGGCCGCCCCTTGTGGCCCTCCACTTCCATCGGCGTCACCGCGGCGCCGCCGTGTCGGCTTGCGCGAAATGGGGGCGAAGGGAACATCTTATAATGCACAAGCAAGCTTACACCCTTTCCCCCGACCATCCCGCGCTTCTTCCTTTTTTGCTTTCTTATTCTAACCCTCCTCCACGAAAATAGCTCTTCCTTAGTGGGTAGGAAGTTGGTAATTAATTCCTCTATGTTGCTTCTAATACGGACGATTTTTAAAAGGGGTGGAAAATACAACTTAAGTCCGCTGTAGCAAATAACGAGAGCGCTCGAATTCTTTCTCTCCCTCTCCTTACATTAATTGTAGTCGAGCTGCCCCTCTTCGTGGCACGGAAGGGTGGAAAAGAAAGGGAGAAGCAAAAGGGGAAGGTTTGAGGACTGAAGTTGAATGGGAAGAGGAGTAGGGATACCGCTACAAAAATAAATGGCTGGGCTAATGGAGTTAAGGATTGGATAAATTGTGTATCAGCGCCGGCAGGGCTCAAAGGCGGTCCTCCTAAGATTTATTGTCAGTGTCGCTAATTGCTGCCATGTCCATCAGGAGCGGTAGTGTGGAGATGGCGCCTGCGGCTGCGTGCGACTGTTGACGCCGCGTCACCCGCTTGCCCGAAGCGTTATGCACAGAGGGTGTCACAATTAGTACTCGAATGTAAGTAGTTACAATTCAGAACTCTGTATTTTCTTGTCACGTTCCATTTTAGCAAAGATTATGAAACAAAAGAAAAAGAAAAGGTGGAAAGATCAGAAAGAAGCATGAGAGGGAGCTTGAGAAAAAAAAGAGGATGAAACTGAATGAAGCGGAATATTTTTAAAGAGAAAAGTCCGCTGTATATGCAACCCTGATAATGACGTTGCTGTGGAGATACAGGATCACGTTCAAGTGTACTTTCAAGTAAATAATAATAATAATAATAATAATAATACCTTCTAGCATTACTTTAACGCACACGCAAAGAAGAAAATCTTAAGATATCTTTCGCAAATTTTCTAAATTTTGTTTTATGACACGGATTATTGTCATTGGATATATTTTCTCGGAGTGTACGATGTGGGGTTGAATGCAAGAAAATTTAACCACCAATAAATTTCAATTCACAATACTCTAAATAAACCAAATTGCATAAAGATGAACACTCGCCATTTAAAGGGTAACAATCATCTCAAGCAAAATGGACATTTTTTCAGATGGATTATGTAGAACTCAATTTATAAAACTTAGTGTAAGAGAAAATGGGGATATTGATCTGGGAATATAATATTCTGTTGACAGTTAGCCTTCAGTAGAAAATGTGAAAATGAAATACCGATTACTAACTCGATACAGATTTTAATTTTTGAAATGCAATGTCTCTGCAACGTTTTAATTTTTGAAATGTTGTTTATCTCTTTTTTTTGACTTCGTTGTAATTGAAGTATAAGTATGCAGAAGGTAATCATATCAGTGATTTACTCATGTTAAACATTTTAATCCTCCGCATACTTTACTTCCGAGTAAAACGAATTACTANGTTAAACATTTTAATCCTCCGCATACTTTACTTCCGAGTAAAACGAATTACTATTTTCATTATAACTTAAATAAGGTTCTTTTCCCTTTCGATATTTCTTCGAAAACTTGAATCTGTCAATCGATTGATCAAATTCTTAGAATATATGGTTTAAGAGGTTGTAAAACGTTTCATTGGACAATCATCCGTAGGAAACATCGGTTCGTACTTTTTGTAAAGAAATGCATCAAACGATCCATACTGGGAACCCACTCTACAACACTGACCTATGTCCTTCCAGGTTCCAAAATCTGATGAATAACGTTTTTCACTCTAATTTTAAGGCTTCAATTATACTGCTTGAAAACAGTATGTTTTTTGAATGTCATAGTTTCCCAAGACGCAATAGGGTGAAATATATGTTTTTCTTTCACTCATCTCAACATTTTTGTAAACACTTGCACTAGATTTAAAACACTTACTGTTTCACAACACCGCATAGGGAATAAATAAATAAATAAATAAATTTATTGTCAAAAAACAGTACAAACTGCGTGAATAGTAGTGAATGTATAATAGTAGTGAACTGAGTGAATAGTAGGTGAAATTATTTGGAGCGTTGAGCTTACGTATGCATAAATACAACAATCACAAAGAAGTTTAGAGTAATAATGATATTATGAAACAATTGCTGACAATCGCCGCTACTTCAACACTTTCGAGCGAATGTCCTGATTTACGTTGTTTGTGAGATTCTGAAATCTGATTCGGTTCAGCGAAGATAGGCCTAAAGGACGCCAAGTTCCTGATTAGAATGTAGGTTAAGATTGTGATGTTTCTGATTGCATTCATCAGCTAATAGAATATTACACTCGTTTGTACCCTCGCAATGAAAAAAATATCACAAATATAAAACGAATTTCAACAATTATTCGATAACAGCCTGTTTGTATCTACTGTAATAAAATTAAAAGCTCCTTTTACCCTTTGTATTATTGCCTCATCTAAACTAAACTATTGCTTAACTCAGACTATACTATTTCCTTACTCAAACAAGTAACTCTAAATATCGTGAGAAAACTAACCTTTCATAGTTAGTTTTCTCACAATATGGATTAAAGCGCTGCCCCACGGGGTCTCGTGGAACTAAAAAAGCATTTGTAACGTGATAATGAGCTTGCGGATAAAGACGCGGTCACACGGTGACTGTGGAGGCAGAGCGGCGACGAAGAGATTAAAAATACAAAAGGAATGCTCCCAGAAATTCCTTGACGACGGTGTTTAACGGTCTATATAATAATTTGTCTTCTCCTGTTGTACAATTGTGTGAGAAAATGGAAAGAGGAGCAGAAAAACCATAATAATAATAATAATCATAAAAAGACAAGAAACGAGGGCGTAGAGCCGCAGAAAAGCGAGTAGGGATGATTGTGAGCATGAGAGGGCGCCAAGACGACTGAATAAAAGAAGGGCTACTAAAGCGCGGGGTGAAGGGCACGAGGAGACAGTTAAAAGAATACGTCCAAAGAAGCGTCAACCTCCGCACTGGTTCTAGAAGTTTTATTAATTCGCTGTCGGAAATCCTCAGAACTGAGGATTTTTCCTTTTCTTCACTGACTTCTATTTTCTTGTCGTCTATTTATTGTGGATCTCATGGGCATCACTCATAATGTGTGACGTAGTATATACATGTCATGGATATATTAAAGGGATTTATAGTTTTTTCTTACAATGTTACGTTACTTTGCTACAAACTTTTCAACTTGAGTTGCCCCAATGCAAAGTAATACTGTACAAAAGTACACCTTAACAGAGTAAATACCGACTTTCGGGTGAATTTAAAACAAATGTGTAAATTGTAGTAAAATTACCTGACATTTCTAAATTACATTAAATTCATTCAATAATACATGATACATTTGCCCAACCCTAAACGCAGAAAACTAATTTGAAGTACTGTTGCACATTTCGTAATTAAGAAAATATAACAGTTTACTGGTAGATCAGTGGAGAGACGGAAGGGGAGATCATCTCCCACCTCTTCTTCAGCAAGTATGAAATATTTAATGCCCATTTTTTCACATTTACCAGAATTTGTTTAATTTCAACTTTAAATGATCCTTTCTGAAAGTACATTTACAGTAAATCGTTGTTTAACACTGTACGATAATTTCGTTACGGAGGTGCGTGTCAACCGTTTGCTCATTCGCGAAATTGTGATAGTAGCTCTTATGAAGAAAAAAAACGCACAGTAGATAATCATATTTAATAAAAAAAAAAAACGGTACGTTTTATCTTAATTCCAGTACTTTTTTTCTTGTTACTCGTTCTCATCAGTACTGGCGTATCTAGTACAACTCAAACATCGAGATCTTTAATAATCCACTATAACGATATCATAAAAGTAATTAAAAATCATTTATGTCGATCTATTTTCAACTTGTTGTAATATAATAGAGCCCCAAAGGAATTAATTATGAGTTATATTAAGGACAGGGTATTTTATTGTTTTCTTTAACTTGACTCTTTCTCCCAATTATAATTATAATACATTTTAACGACTTTCTATATCATTGGGGTGATTCACTCCAAACAAAAACCTGGAAAGTGGGTTTCAGTGCTCTCAACGCACAGACATGCTGGCGTTACACCTATTATAGTATATATACTGTACCTATATTTAAATTTCAAATGTTATTGAAATTTTAAAATTAATATTTAAAATCATACAAGGACAATTTTACGTAACGTTCACTACAAAGCCCATTTTTTAAAGAAGTTCAAAGTTCAAAGAAATACTCTCCTTCGCATAATAACTCATTACTTGTTGCTCACTGAAGAAAATAATAGACATAATAGACAGCTTCGTCTTTCCGAGGAACTCTCCACTTTTGCGTGATGATATTTGCGCTCACGGTGCTTCCAACTGACCTAAATGTGGATGTCCCTACATACTTTTTTGTGGGGCTTTAGGGCTCGTCAACGGCAAGGTCATTAGAGCCCTCCCTACATACTAATGAGTCCAAGAGCACGGGTTCGATCCCTGAGTTTTCCTCTGGGGTTATTTATTTATGTTTACAGAGTATTTTAGGTGTCCCATTTCCATCGTATTATACATTACGTGACTTGTTCATCATATTCGGTTATATTTCTTTGCTGTATTTCAAGTTGTTAATTTATAATATTTTATTTTAAAACTTCGAATATTTTATGTAATTCCTCTACGTAACTTTCAAATTATACGTCTTCTCATTTTTTATCAAATTTGTGTTTGCCCTGGTATTGAAAATGTCATCCGCTGATATTTCTTTCAGAAATTTCACCCTTTCTGCGCAATACAGTTCGCAATCCACAAAACATGTTTATTTGTTTCATCACCTCTTCTGCATAGACAGGATGCCTCTTGTCTTCCCTATTCTAAAAAAAATATTCATTTAAGTTTCCATGATTCGTTAAATATTGAAGTACGGTGGGACTAGGTTTAAATCACTTCCTATTTCTATGACTAGCCATGTGTTCGATTTGACCTTGTACAATAAGGTCAATTGTACGATAATTTCACTGAAGGGCATGTCCATGACTAAAAAGATAAAAACATGATTTATTTTTACAAAATTAAAACATTATATCAAACACCAACTCCGTCACATTTACGCAGAGTATATGGTTAGATGATTATTGCATCTGGAACATTGTATTACGATATTAGATATAGTAAGAGCATTGATAATGTCAGCTGCGTAAATGAAGTTGAGTTGGTTGGTGTTTGATTTTATTTATTCCACGGTGGGAATCCTCAAGAATCGAACAAATTTTTCGGTCTCTGATAGCTTAATCGTTTAAAACGGTTGGTCCGAGAAGTTTAGAGATTCATGTTCGTGTCCTGCTTAAAAATTTGCTCAAATTTTAGCGAAAAGTTACGTTAGACTGACTTGGTAATTGTGGAGCTTTAGCAACATTATCAAAGCATGATAAATTAAAGGTCGTTTTCATGTTGCTCATTTCTTTATTTCATTATATTTCTTTATTTATTCATTCGCCAAAAATATTCCTTAGCACTCAGTGTATGTTACTGATGATGGTTGCTATGCAGCCGAAAAAGCTTTTTAACACCAATAAAGAAATGAGCAACATGAAAACGACCTTTAATTTATCATGTTAGACTGACTCTTTTATAGTTGGAAGCATGGAATTGCCTGAAGGAAACTAACATGGGGAATGATATTACGGATCGGTAAGCATCCATTACTATTATATTCTACCATTAATTTTTTTAAATTTTATGCTATTAGCGTGTTTTAAATTTAGTATACAAGTAATAAATTACATGTAAACGAGTGACAAAATTATTTTTTTTCTATGTCTCCCCACTGTTTTAAGAAGTGAATGTTTTTAAATCTCTATTTACCCAATTTAAAGAAATTTTATACTTAGGGGAGAGTGGGGTAATAAGATACGGATGGGATTGTAAGAAAGATAAAACAAATTTTATATAATGTTAAGAGAGGTCTTAGATTCCTGGTTTATTTTTTTTAGATTTGAAAACTCACAAAAATAATTAAAAGAAACAATTTATCTTATTACTCCTGTTTCTATTAATATGCTTATTGTACCATTTATTGACATTTATAGGTTGCTTTTTGTTGAAAACCACATCCTCTCAAACGGATAGAAATGTGCCTTGTGTCCTTAGAAGTTTCATGATTTTTTTTTTACTTTAAAAATATAAGGGATTGCGTTTTCAAAGAACTCTAATGATTTTTTTCAGTTATTTAAAAAAAATGAAAACATAATTAAAATGCTCAAAGAAAGTTTCATAAAACTTTAGAACAATATGAGTGTTACGTAGAAAGAAAATGGTGTCATTGTCCGTGGAGTCCTTGGTGGGATTGAAACCGCCCTGAGTCTCAACCTGTAAGGAATCTGCAAAAACGTCGCCAAAAATTATATGAACAATTCATTTGAAGTTCACTATCCTCTAAATATTTCTCTAATAGTAAATAAATAATAGTTTAACTTTTATCAACTACAATGCAAACTGTCATTTATTTCATGTTAATATGATATAGTGGTATTTGAAATCAGTCAGAAATGGAAGCAAACTTACATGTATGTATTAGAATCTATGTTGCTCAAAGTTTTCGGTTATACGAAAAGCAGACCAATGCTGATGTGTTATTCAACTGTGTTTATTCACAGTTATCCATTACACAGTGCATAAATGGAAAAGAAATTCTTAAAACCAGCACGGCAAATACAAAGTAAGATTTATTAAAACATAAGTAAATAAAACTTCACACGTGATATAATATGAGAAAGCACGATGTGCGATAATGGCCAACACAATACGATAATTTGGGAAAACATGTACGATAATTCACATTTGAATACCCGGCAACACAGTACCTAACTTCAATAAGCAGAGAAGCTGTATTTTGTCCAATGTTTGTAATACATGTTTCTTCTTCATTCTATCCCCCAAATATTACTGTCATGCACGATTATCTGTTCTAGTGCTCCTTTGTACACTTTCCGTGCAATTCTTTTCTCCCCATACTAAATTTAGTCATTCCATCTCGCAACAAACTGTAAAACAGTTTTTTTAACTTTCTCATTTTGAAAATTGGGTTCTCTTTTTTTCTTTTCATTCCAAAAGTTTTCTGTCTTCATATTTCTAAACCATTTTCTTTACACCAGTCATTGCACAATCGTAAAATTTAATTTATTTCCATTTCTAATACCTTACGAGAGTTCCCTTTGACAAATATAACTACGTCATCCGCATAACCAACACACAATATAACTTTCTGATTAATGTAAATAATAATTCATCTATTAATCAATTCCAAAGTAGAGGACTACAGTGCGATCCCTGGGGACACCTCTAATATTATTACTTCTCTCGGATCATTCCATGTCAAATCAACACAGGGTCTAAACCTCACCATCTCGGGTTTTGATAATATTTTATAGGGAGGTATCCATCACAAAGTTTAAGAAAAGTACCAAGTATTGTAGTAAAATTCCCACCCGGTTGGAAGTTACAACAATGTAAAATTTATACAAAACGCCCAAAAACGCTCTACACAAAACTTTTGAATTGCTCTGGAAGCTCTCCTAATTGAGATATATAGCTGGAAAAGGTGCTATTTTACAGTTTATTTAATGATATTTACCATGACATGCGATATGAAATCACTGGAAAATATTTAACATAATAATAGAGTATAATATTAACATAATAATAGCGATAATTAAGACAAACATTCGTTTCGCACGCGGCAAGAAATCTACATTATTTTATTGTTTTAACACGGAACCCATTTTCATCCAGCATACATATTTTCCCAGATGATTAACAAGGATATAAACTATTACAAGTATGAATTAAAAAATTTTCAAAGATGCGCATTTTGAGAAATACAAAATCCAAAGTTTGGTTCTGAACATGTTATTTTTTTCCTCCGTACCGACATCATATAGCATTTTTTGTTCGTTGTGACCGTTGCTCCTACGGAAGACGACGAAAGCTCATGGGAATGGGTTTTCTTGAAGTTACTGGGAAGAAAATACGTTTCTCTCCTTAAGCATTTAAAACACACATACAACAAATTTTTCGCATTCAATTTTTTAAATTCCTCTGCGTGAGTGATTAAACAAGTACAAATGTTTTGCTTCATTTCTTTAAATTTATTCTTTGTTACGGAATAAAAAAGTTATTCATATATTTGAAGAAACGCTTTCGGTATTCACCTTCGTCGGTCACTACATATAGTATTTTATCATCAAGTATTCTTTTTTTAGAGGCGCTTCCACATACGTTCTGTTCGTAATCTAACGATGACCTAAAACTTTCATTTAGTCAACTTTCAAATTCAGTGACACCCTCACCTCCCAGATCTCCAAAACCTGAAAACCCACTATGAAAAATTGCAAATATTTTATATGGCCCGTTTGGAACTAGAATAGCCTACAAGTTCTTTTTCGCAGTAATCATTCGAACAAGAAGATCAAGAAACAATACGGTCATAGTATCATTTACCACCCCAACTTCTTCTATACTCGTTCCCACACCCTTCCCTTCCTACCCACACAGCTCTCTTCACTGCGCTAACTGGAGCTGCACGTTTACAAATTGCGCGCCAAGCCACGTCATGCCTCAGTGGTTTATTCGGCGCCTTTTCACGCTCGCCTCTGCTTCTTTGTCATTTTCCCCGCCCCTCCTTTTCCTCCACTCGCACCCACACCTCCGCCGCCGACTTCGAGGAACAAGCGTCCGTTTTTGTTTCAATGCGCATGCGCCAAAACTTTTCGCTGCCAGAGCGCTTCTTTCACGTCTTTTAGCCCCATTTGCGCCCTCTCCTTTTCCTTTTTAAATACGAAGCCATCCGACAGCAAGAGCCTCCAGATATTAAACAAGAACGTACGTACACGCAATCAAAATTGTATACACATATATTTCTTTACAGCCGTCACTCATTTCCTTTTGTTTTTAAGACGTCCGTAAAAAGGATACGACTGGCGGAAAAAAGAACGATGGCGTGCGTTTTTGTGCCTCAGAAAAAAGGCAACGTTCTAAGGTAGCGATAGACAGCAGTAAAAGGCACATATATACATGTATATATACAATCAGAAGAATAGTCGCAGGCTGAAGGAAGGGGAAGAAGACGTAGCTGATGCCTTGGCGGAGACTCGGAACAATACCATAATGGAAAGTGGCGGTCGCCGCGCGATGCAGGGTGGGGTGAGGAAGGCGAAGGGATGCGGAGAGGAGGGATTTGGGTGCAGGGGACGCACGGGGAAACAAAATTAATAGTTGCTGGGAGGGTGGCGAGCGAGCAAGGAAGGGGTGGAAGGAGATGTGAGGGCGCGCCCCGCACTGTCATTCCAGCCCGCTGCGTCTTATCTCGTCGCGTCACCGACTAAGGAAAGACTGACTCCCTGCTCAGTCGCCATCGTTGCCGGATACTACTTCGCGAAGGCCCACATATTTTGGACATGCGGAAAAGTACTTAGATGAGTGAGATCTGTCATTTGCCTCATACATATTGCAGAGCGGACGATTTATTTGACAAGGTGTATGAGTTGCGTGAATCCCACTGTAGGTCGTAGAATGAGATTGTATGACCTATGAATTAGATATGAAAGAAGAAACAGGTGAAAGTGACAAATGCAATTTGTAAAATAAATCAAGGAACTTCGTTAGGGATCTTTTTAGGAGAGTAGGTGTAAAATATCGAAGAATTTTGTGAAACCGAAAAAATGTTCGTCCCATTGTTTTCCTTTTAACTGCCAGCATTTATAACTGGCACACACTTGTCCACTTAATCTCGAGGTATAATCATTTTGTTGAAACGAAGCTATCACACGCCGTCAGCGGAATCGTCAGCAAAGCACCACGTAACGTGAGGACAGGTTGAAGTGCACGACCGACATTTTCAGAACCATTAGAGTGTGCCGGGAGCGGAGGTGGACACGAACGCCCATTAGAGCTGAAAAGCAGCGGCTTCCAAGGGCAAAAACACACGTCACGACATCCTGTCGAACGCCTGCCTCCCTGCGTCGGACTGTCGCCAGAGATAAGGTCTCTTTCTAGGACATCCTTCAGGAGCTGTCCAGGAACTGAGATACCTCGGTCATTTCCACACAAATGGCGAACTTTCCCAAAGCCATTGGTCTTTGCTGGATTGTATTCTACGTGTTTAGAATGAAATGGGTGGTATAAGTATAATTGACATACTTGTAATTATATACGAATAGAATTGAATATAATTATTTTCAATTATTTATTTTCTTTCATTTATCCCCCTTCATTCATTATAGTTACATATGAGTCATTCCAGCCATAGTCGGCCCAAAATTTCCCCGACCCATTCAGGTTTTGCAAATAATTATTATGGGGGCTTAAAATATTGTATAAGGGAAAAATGTTTATTAAGTTTTTATTGAGCTGGTTTTGTTTAAATGACTATTAAATCGATTTTCCCTTAGCGTACAGAGTATCAGCGCCGAGAGGTAGTAAATCGTGTAAATTTATAATTAACACATTCATTATTGCCTATGATCAATATTATGAGCCTGTCTGCTCGAATTTCCTTCAGTGTAGAATATGAATTGATGTATGAGAAACTGACCAAACAACACTCTTGTCAGTTCTTAATATTAAGATCTAATAGCACTAGATATATTTTTTCTTATGGACGTTGATTAACTTTATGATTTATGTTGACTTCTAATTGTCAAACAAAACAAGTGCAGATGATAAATAGCTAGAATATATTTTTCCCTAGGTTTTATTATACAGAATAGAAAACAAAATGAAAATTAGTTTTTCTGTTTGTTTACTTCTTTGCAAAATTACTGAGTGATTATCTTGAAAAGTATCAAACGCGTACAATTTGATTAGAAGCCTGTTGAATAATGTTATCAAGATAACGCAGTTCTCTTTTGCTTTAACTTTACATTCTAGCATTCATAATAGACATATAATTTCGACATTTCGACAAGTATAACCCGTGTTTTTTGTGCGGAATATTTGACCGGTAATCACTTAACACTTCGAAAATATTGAATATTTGAGTGGCAGGCTACTTTTCTTTTTTTCTTCACCACAATACGGAATCTAAACTTAAGACTACGGCTCAGAAATACTCTTACCTCGCTTGTTATGTCCGAGACGAAAGTCATTACTTCTTGGAATATTTTAAAGCTTTTTTTGCAATTAAACGGTCGTTATCTCACAAAAATTGTTTTTACAGAGGAATCCTAACTCTTCATTCGCAGCATGTTCAGTTGACACAACCACGTGTTAGCCTATTACCGATTCGATAGCAACATTAACTCGCAAGTTTTCTCCCAGTGCACTTCATGCGTGCGATTTTTTCTCAGAAAATTGCAATTTTTAACTACCAGAACGAAAGAGAAAGACTGAATGACTTTATAATTAATTGCGTTCGATAAAGAACATAGGAAACTTATCCATTCGATGTTTACCGACTCGCGTATCGATAGAAAAAAGCACTGGCACTGAGTATTAGGCTTATTATATCCTTAATAGAAATTCTATAAGACTGTCAAATATATAAGACTATATTATAACTATAAGACCCATATTATTAATTTGATACGAAATTTATCGCAATTTTCTTGCTTTTTTAATTCGTGTTGTCTCTTGATTTTTGCTATTTTGTTTCATTTAGTTGTAGGAACTCTGCGTATCGGCTCATGCAATATTCAAAATGGTAGTTTAACTCAATTGATGAAAATATTGGCAAACATTCGTAATTAATTGAAATGGGAGCAAAACATGCGCGATTTCGTTGATAAATGTATGTATACTTTATTAAGAAAATGTTATATATTAATACATAGATTATGTATCATATCGCACGTCTCCATCACTTATATTAAGAGAGTACTCGTATTAATCCTTACCGAAGGAAGTGTCACATGATACATGATATCACTCCCGTGTGGAGTACAAATATCTTTCTATCCGACACCGGAAACCCACTTCCTAGAAGGACTTCGCTCGTGCTATTGACGTCTTCTCTAAAGCTCCGCACAACCACAAGGAAAAAAGATTTTGTTCTGAAATCGTTTGCGGCTTGGGTACCGGAAGTTACGTCTCGCGAATTATGTCACCGTAATTTATTAAAGAATTTATTTCGGAAGTAGATAACTATCTGACATTCCTACTTTTCCATTTTAGTCAACTATTCGGACGATTCTCTACTCGATTTCGAACATTTTCAGAGAAGAAGCGAGGTCAACGGCAAAAAATGACAAATTGCCACAAGTGATGCAAAAATTTGACATTCTTTTCCTCCACAGGTTCATTGGTTTTGCAGTGCTGATGCAGATACAGTTCTGTACCTTTGTAATGAATATGTATGAATTACGTAAGCGCGAACAAGGTCAAAAAGAGGCTAATACGAACAGATTAAGCATTTTTTTCGGATCGGAAAATTCTTAGGTTTAGGTCAATAAATAAGGTAATTATTAAAATTTATACTTTAATATCTATATCTAGAATGAAAAGATGACCACATCAATACAATACCTTTTTTCTACCAGATGAATTTTTCGTGTTCCAGTAAATAAGGAAGTAATAGAATAATTATCATCATTTTGGAAATTCCTAATAAAGAAAATTGAAATTATACATTTCGTTGGATTACGTATTCCTAGAAAGACAGAATCAGGCATCAACGTGAAATAGAACTCCTAAATGTTGTGTATTTATGCTAGGTACTCATATATTTTGGGTTACCTGGTTCCGCTAGCTTAAATTTTTACATTTTTCAACAACTTAGGAGTTGAAATAGAAGTTTCCATCGTGTGTCAAACACGGAGAACTTGGTTTACGACAATACGTTCAGTTCTTTTTTTTTAATGACATCATTTTGGAGAGACGAAATGCAGGACTTGAAGTGCGTCGGGGCTTATATTCTTGCTCATAAAGAAGTGTTTGTGATTTGAGAAAAAAATTAACGAGGTGTTGGTGAATAACAGTTTGTGAGGCAAGAATATTAACATAAGCACACATAAAACGAGGAATTCGAAAGAGACGCACAGAGATGGGTAATTATTTCGAGAACTATAAATCTTTCAGTAATAAGCCAATTCGTAAAATAGCTTTATTAAAATAAACAGAATGTTTACCCAGCAATATGAATTAATGTACGTGCAATATAACTCTACATAATTAAGTGCTTAAGAAAATTATATTTTTAAAATGTTGATAAAATTCATTCATTATATATTAGGCGTGCAATTGAGCGTAAAAAATTAAGCTTTTTCACCACAGATATACAATCTTTATTGACAGGACGAAAATGTACTGTTTTAAATCAACGAAACGTCATTTCACACTCAAATTTTAATTATTTTGAACCTTGTATCTTTTGTTGGCTTTGAGACGAAAATTTAGATGACTTGTAAGAAATGCATGTACAGTGCGGCATAAAGTTGACACAGGAAACCATGAAAACTTTCAGATTGAGTAGACGACCTATGAATACTAGTTGAACGTGACGAGAGAGAAATATTTTTCATTTTTATTGTTTGTATAAATGCCACTTGCAGAAAAACCTATATAAAAGCTCTCGAAATGATTTTTTTTTTTACATTTGAAGAGGAAACGTGCATATAGATCTGCCAGAAGACCACGATCATCTGTACGTACCATTGAAGTGGATGGTCGCAGCTAAAAACAATTCAATTAGCTATTTACTATGAATTACTTTAAAAAAAATTATTTATGTAATCTTTCGTTATATAGAAGATTTTAATGTTGAGCTATTTCGTTTGTTCATTAAAATGGAGAGGTTCAAAACGCTTAATGATGTGAAAATGGGTATACAAAGTAAGATTCGTATAATAATAATATGGGTATATAATTCAATTCTATATAATGCAAGTAGAATCGCTTCACGAAATATTGTAAAACGTAGTATATAAAGTAATAAAGAATTAAGACTCATCTTCTATAAGAACAATTAAAATATTACTGACGAGAAGTAATATTTCATTGAATTAAAAATCATGAAAACCAATCGGCACCGAACAAATTTGCGTGGTGGGTCACATGCCACCCGCGGGCAAGCATATTTGATAGATCTTCTCTCTTGAGAGCTCTCCCAGCAATATGCAAACCAATGACCCACGCACTACGAATGTCGAAGTAAATTTAACATAAAAATTTCACAGAAAAATTGAATATATAAATATGAACGTGAAAACGAATTTTGTATAAATACCAGCTCAGTTCATTCTTTACTCGCGTCCAGTTTTGAATTTCTGCGAAGTACTTCTACTGTAATTCCCGTAAATATCTACGATTGTCATATTCAATAGACGGATCAGAAAAGAAATTTAAATGTGTAAAAGATTTCCAAGTTGGATAAAATGTAGTCATAAATGTTTTTGTTGCAAACGAATGACCAATGAATGGAAGAAACATATTTCATTGTCACCACTGTTATCCGATGTACTCCTTCGCACGCACTTGTCATATCTTCTCACATCAAGGTTACATTTTCTCTCTATTATCTTTAAAATAATATAGGAAATACCGTATATGTTTGTACATGATAAATTTTTTACGTAATGGAAATTTTATCAAGAACACGGGGATACAAATCAAGATAATGCAGAGAAGCAATATAAATATTTAATATACCCTCATTATCACAATAGGAAGGAAGAAACTCAAGCCCTCAAAAAGATCTAGTTTCTCCTAATAAAGAGAATAAAATAGTACCACAGTTTCCTACCATCATTCCCTCTCTTACCTGGTGGCCGCCCACCCATTGGTTGCCCCTCTTACCGACTGTCCGCAAGAGGGAGACAATCTCGGTCCTTTATAAACCTAGTTCCCACACCTGAGACTTAAGATCTTAGTGGTTCCTGAAGATATTGGCTGCAAATGCCAACAAAACGTTGAGTCTCAACAAAATGTCGACGCGACTTATTTTCTTAATCATAAAATATTTTGTCCGTCCCCGGTATTTGTCCGTCCCCTAGTGACTTTATTTGCTTGTTATGGTTGGGAAATGTCTTACCTGATAATAAAAATAATCTTTTTGCTTTACTCATTATTGTCTCATTATCTTTCAGTGGTCAAAATGCATACATAAGCTCGTCTCTCAACAATTTGTCTTCTGTTTTATGTTGTGTCTCAAGACGCCTTGGTTAGCGAGTGTATCTGGCCACTCTGCTGGGCAGAAGATTCACTCGTACCCTCAAGCACAGAGGAGGGATTGGAACTGTATCTATCACGTGCCTCTCTCATTCATCGTATAGTCAGCTGAATCAAACACAATTTTATTACTGTACTGAATTATTATATTGTTAATATTTTTATATAAATGAGAAAAATAATGAATAGCATAAACAGGATATGGTTCCAAGATTTGCTATAATATTAACAGAAGTTACTTAGTTCGAAGTGAATTTTACATCATTTGAGCTCATATTTGGCCTGAACTCGACAACTTCCCTACCACACCTTTGCTTTAAATCAGAATGTCTTTCGAGCCCAGTAGCACCGATGCGGTATCGATTGGGACTCTATAACCCATTCATTCAGACGAGATGCAACGCTATATTATGACATAGACGACCTCCAGAACTATCGGAATCCGCGAGGCTTCTTTCTGATAGCCCGAATGGCATGCGTCATCAGTCAGCGCGAGCGTTCGAATACACCAATACATTGATTTGCAGAAGTGATGTGAGTGAAAGGGCACCTCTGCCTGCGAGAAGTCATCGCGACGCGAGTGACGTTCTCATCCTTCGCTCCAGCATCTTCGCGTTCGTTGGTTTTAACGAGCGCGTAAAGTCGCCGTCGACGGGCGCCACGTTGCGGCGGCAGAGCACGCATCCAACACGTCCTTAACACTATAGATTATGCAGCTTACACGATGCTTTTGCTGGTAGAATTATTTTCTGAAATATCGATATAAACGACTGTCATCGAATTGCTTTCTTATAAAACATTTGTCAATCAACTTCTATTATATCTGTTTGTTCAACGAGTTTAATCATTATTATCCCATATAATATAAAGCCCTCCGTGTAACTAGCTCACTCATTCATAGTTGAAAATTATTTGATACTTCTACTAGTCGTAGAAAAATGAAATTTGTTTTTTCTCATAGCTATAGATGAGCAATGAATGACAAAATTCAAAAAAATTCGAGAATATTAATTTTTAAGTACATTTTCTGAGGAATTAATATTCCGCCAAGCAAGCGAGCATTAGCTTGTGGATGTGCATGGACAAAGCCACCTCGATTACAAAAATATAGTAGTATGGCGGGGAACATCAGGACAAACGTATTGGGATCTATCGTGAATAGTGCATGTTATTTAATGTTTTATAGACGTGTTGAAGTATTGTATACTTTAATTTTACAATCAGTTTATAATAAACACCATATGTGTTTAATTGTTTTGTGTCCTTGTGCAAATAAAATGACAAAAATTCTGGGCAGAACATATTTCTTTGTGAACATACTTGAAACGGCATCTGGAGAGTAACAATAATAAGTTGCCAAACGTAATCGTAGTGAAGTTTTATTCGTTAAAATAGTTTTTATTAATTAACGTGTCGGATGAGTTTTTGTGATTTATTAGCTCATTTGTACTTTATTTACATTGCAAAGATGCTTATTATTTACATTGCCAAACTGGGTTTTTGAATACGTGAAATACTTAGGAATGTGTCATTTTCCTAGACATGTTTGATATTATACGCTTTGAATTTGTTTTGTAGTACTGAGATAAAATTGAAATTTGTTTTACGATATTTAAAACTGAAAGAACGAATATCATTATAAATTATATCCTGGTTTTCTTTCAATAAGTCATGGTCAAATCACAATTTATGTATGCAGGATGCCGTGCTAATTTGTATAGATTCATATATACATTTTAAAAGTTTGTTTACGTTCTTAAAGAATTAAATTTTAGACAAAAAACATTTTTTTACTGTGTGAAAGAAGCTTAAGTTTATTTTATATTCCACAACAATGTTTTGTAGTCCACTTTCAACGTATTTATTAATTTTTCTAATAAAATTAACTATTTCTGAATTTCTTACAATACGTCCAACAGCAGACCATAATTATCTTGTGTCAAAGACAGAATTTCTAAGTAGCATGGAATGAATGTTACTCGTGACTTGAAATGTTAACGAAAAATAATTGATATTTTTCTTCAAAGGCCATCGACATTCAGCAATTACAATCGAATGAAGATGAGTACAATTAATGTGTGGAAATGAAAAAGATGTTGTTTCATTTATTGGTAATTGTTATGTCATGTCATGTAGTGCGGTTTGAAAACTCGAGTTTTAAATGTATTGATTTTAGGAAAACGTATACCAATAACTTGAGAGTGCATGTGAAGAGTAAAAATTAGTTGCTCTACGTAGTGTGTAGTGTTTTTCGTTAAAATAGCTTTTACTTATTTATGTGTCGCGTGAGTTACGTATGATATGCATATTTGCATTTTACGTTTATTGCAAAGACTCTCAACGAAATACTGTCGTTATATTTATATTTATTTATGTAATTTTAAGTCTCTTCACGATACAAAATTTTAGCTCATAATTCAACGCTTTCGTGAAATAGTAATTATATCAGTTTATTATCTCTTTTATACATATCATTATAAGTTTTGTAGTTGTTTTACTCATTGCATCATTTGCATTCTGGTGGCATATTGTTTAATCCTTGAATGTAGTTGGCCTTGAGTATTGCCACTCAAAGAAGAAAATATGAATATCCAATACAATTGTACATTCATTGAGAAATTTTTTATTGAGAATTTGTATTGATTCGTAGTTTCATTTGTACGTGTGTTATAGCTTTTTAGTATTTAATTACTAATTAGCATGAAAACATGACTCGAAATTTCACATTGATACATTTCACAAAGGGCATTGATATCCAGCCTCGACAAATGAAGGTGCGTAAGATGAGTGCAAGAAAGTGAAAAAGGTGTTTCATTAATTGGTAATAATTAAATTTATGTTGCATAGCGCAGTGGCAAAATGCAAGTTTTAGACTTAATTCATTTCATTAACATAGACATTGGTAACGTTGGTATTAATATACCAACAACTTAGTGAAGAATAGTTTAGAATGTTTACGAGAAACGGATCTGAGGAATACATATTTTGATTTGAAAATTATTCATGATAGTAAAAACATACAATAACTCAGGGATTTTTCTGTATATTCTTATTGGAATGAATTATACGGTGCGGCCAAAACCTATTTTCTGCTTTTAGATTAAGTGCCATCGGATGAACTCCGCGTATGATGGTCTACGCGGTGAATCATTTTAATCTAGCAATAAGGATTTTTGCTCTAGATGGCTTGACACGGGCGCAGCCCCCACAGGGGGTGTCTGGGGCGCAAGCGTGTCCCGATGTTGGTCTGTCAACTTAACCAGTCTTTCAGTCATGCACATTAAACGTTATATAAAATAATATAATTAATCTCAATAATAAAATTTTGAATTTGTTCGTAAAATAATTCGTGTCTTTTATAAATGAATATAATAATGTTCACCTATAAATAGAGAACTTATAAAATAATAAAATTTTCAATTAAGTATTGCATCAAATGTAATGTGAAAGTCATGGACTTGTGCTAAATTGAGCTGCAGAAATCTATAATGTATAAAGTCAAAATCGTAAAAAATGATACACATGCATACCAGCGAGCGAAACCAAAAAGAGAGAATTTGAGGAATGAGCGAGTAGGAACTTATTCGCTAGTTGTAGTGCTAACCAAGTTAGCATTGTGGTAAGCTGTACCTTAAAAAGCCATTTTTCTCATGGGTGCTCTGAATATGGAGGCATCACATACCATTTGACAGTCGGAGCTTTGGGAACGTAATCAAAGCAATCTCAGCTAAGGAGATTTACTCATAATTCCGGAATATCGTTAGCCATAATACTCTGTTAAGTACTGGCCTAACGTTAGGTTCTAGGAATCTCTCAAGAGCGGAACACACCCTCGGCTGGGAGAGGCCTTCATTTTATAGCTCACTGGTGTTTATGACGTCCAACGCCTCGAGACAGACACGGCAACTGTGAAGGCGGGATGTGCTCTCCTACTACTTCTGACATCATGTCATTGAGTGCGTTGAGACTCACGCAATTCCCATGCGAACAAGGGTGCATCGGACATTGCACGAATGCAACCATTTTCGGACTCCCTTCTCTTTCGGTTCTTCTTTATGGGATGGAGTTGGTAAAGAAAGTGGCAAATAAGATAGTTACTAAAACAAGCGAAATTAATATCTTACTGTCAATTAATATTTTGATGTTCTGCAGGTTTATATCAATAAATGTCGACATAATAATAAGAAATAAATACATATAAAATGAATTCAGCAAAACTGGTTGTACGTCCGATTTTCATTTGCACTTGCAACGAATGAGAAGTGTGTTATCATTTTCATCACATGTCCATTGGGTACACTGAGGTACATCATGAGTGCCTACAATAACTGCCACACTAACGTTTAGTGTATACGAATGTGAAAATGAATAGACTTTAAATCACACTGAAAGAGAACTCAGTTTTAAAAACATTTTGAACGTTATTTTGCCAACTAACGATTTGGGAACTCCCGAATTTTGCGGGTTTGTCCGACTCCGGACTTAATGCATGAAATAAATACATTAAACAGACTAATTTGTATGATGAAGATTGGGTTCAATTTTGTAAATAATTTTCGAAGCCATATTTATATTTTTATCCATTTGATATTTACTAATTAATAATTTCAAAAAGTCTCCTCAAAATAACGTTGACAAATTCTTGGAGATAATGATTTCCTTACAAGAACATTTATTGCAATAGTTTCAATATTAAACAAGAGTGAACAAAAACGCATACTATTTCTTCAGGAAGAAAACTCAAAACAAATGCATCTCCGGGTCAAAAAAGTCTCCCTCCAATTCACAAAAGATATGAACGAAAAGGGGAAAAGAAATACAATCTGTGTGGTTTCCGAACAACGCACTGGTACGATTTCCACGGTGCGTATGATACGCAATAGCTCAGAGAAAAGCCAACGAGTATAACTTACCTAAGAGCTGCTCACCCTCCCTTTCCACTGGAAAGAGCTATGAGAGAGAGGGAGTGTCGATTGCAGTAGCATTCCCTTTACCCCCCTCCCCGCCCTCTCTCTTCATTTTCGCACGGACGCGAACGTGCTCGACGCTCTAACCGTCGCACCCTCTCCCACCAGCTCCCCACAGCTCGCGTTGCAACTGAGTCCCGGCCGCCCACGCCACATTACGGCAATAACCTGCAATCTATTAATGCTTCATCTGTTTTAGTTTGGCTCCAGGCGATCGGACGGGTCGCGCGCGTTGCGCAAATATAACAACAAACGCAGGCGGGCGGGTAAGCACGCCGCATGAGCAAGGACGTATTTGCAAAAATTGCTCACAACATATTGCCACAACGCGCAGCGTGTTATCCAAATTGGAAATACATTTACTGGATTCGGTGGCGTTGTGTTGGCAACGGTGGAAGTTTTGGGTGGAATGGGTGGAAGAGGGATGCGCTCACGAACGCTCCTTGATAGAGATGCAGTAGACATTAAGTGAATGCGAATTGGGAACTGTTATGAATGTTTTTCATTGGACACAATCATTGCAGGTACTATCTATTACACAATTTTTCAGATAAGGCAAATCGGATGAACTAAAGGTACAAATGGATGAAAGTTACTCTTCTTTGTTTTAAATAATGATGTAGATACATCCAACATATCAAATACATAGACGTTTAATGTGAAAACAACAACTACAACGACAAGAAACAAACATAAAATCCCTTATTCTATCTGCGGTGTTTTGAACCAACGGCTTCACAGCAGGTAGTCAAGTGTACTAACAGTTACGCAACGGGTCAGTTCTGCTATCCAAGGGATATTTAACATGATGAACTAACTGAAAATCCCTTCTTAAATCGCTCCTTCATCCCATTATCCCTAGCGCACCCGGAGACCCCACGTAAGCGTGAGGTAGGAAATCGTCTGTAGAACTCTGCCATTGTGCAATCTACACATAAGCAGTGAGACAAATAAATAAAAACCTTGTTCTATATTAAACATATTTGTTATTAAACTATCCTTACGATAACTACAGTACAAAACGAATTTGACAATTATTGCTGATGATTTATTATACTGGGTATTGATAACAATGCCCGTGAATTTCTCTCATGAAGTTTATTATTCAGATAGAATAGAAATGACACACAGAATAAAAGCAGGTTTAATGGTAGATACGAGATTGGTTCAAGAAGATTTCTTTAACTCGCACAAAAGTAGAAATTTAAAAAAAAGTAAAAAAAGGTGATGATTCGGTATAAGTCCGTAAACTACGTCATTCGATCGGGATATCATGTTGTGTGACAAGAGGACCAGAAACCCATAATTTTTATCAGTACGATTTAACACCTGTGAAATGAGAAAGATGGAGAATGATCCAAGCCTCAGTTGAATTGTCCAACAGGGAAAGTCCGAAACGAAAACCAGCCACCACTTCTCCCCAACCACTGTCGACTCAGCAAACTTTGTGTATGCAACGCGATGTGGCGTGTGTGAGTAATGAAAATGCATTGCATATCTGACTAGAATATTAATTCATTACCTCCCTCTCCCGTTACTGCGCACCATCCCCCACGGCGGCAGCGGCAGTTTCACCTTGTGGACGGGCGGCATTCCAGGGGTGCCAATATGAAAGCGATGGTGCGGAAAGGCTTCCGTCAGGGTGGCAGCGACACGAGTGCAGATTAATATTTCAACTAGGGTATTAGGAAAACGTTTTAACAGTTAGATAATTCAAGCTCTGTGAATGCTTCAATGGAAACGCGATAAAATCAAATTCCGACGTTTTGAAATTCAAGCTTATTAATTCTGATACGATTATTTAATAATCAGTTTTCAGAAACATAGAATAATATTGTTTTCCAAAGTTCTGGATTGAGGATGCATTAAGTAGCAAAAGTCGTTTATATTTTCAATACTCAACGCAGATTGTTTTTCGACTTCATAAATAGTACGTCATACAGGTCAAATACGTCGGTTGTAACATACCGTTGGACTTTGGCGGAACGTCTATAAAGATTTTGATGCTAATAGCATATTCGTCAATATTATATTATACTGAAAGATCTGAACCGCGAAAGGAGGTTATGATTGCCGAAGACCAATGATTCACAAAGAAAATTGATAAACCTATTAGACGTGGATCATCGTCTCTGTGCCACACAATACAGTAGCTGTCTTCTTTGCAATTTTTTCTCGCCGTAATAGCTATGTTGCCTTTTCCCCTCTCACGTGATACATTCCCTCCAAACCCCAGAACCACCGGTGTGATTACACGACCTCACGTACGAGAACACACATGGCCTCATTCTCTCGGGCACACGTTTCATCCCTCCACCTTCTTCCCTATTTACCCGCATGCCTCTACCAGTACTCCTGCTGCCACCCATCTACAATGCCCCCGCTACCGGCGGCGTCAGCGGCGGCAGTGGTGGCGTCTCTCCGACACCGCGTCGACATGACAGCCGGCGCCGCCTCCTCTCGCGTGGCCGCAGTCTTTTGTTTTTGGTTTGGACAGAGGGCGCTTATATCGCGGGTTCTGGCGCCAGGAAGGCGGTAGGCAACGTTGGCAGACCTGGGGCTACGGGAGGACATTCGGTTGCGGAGGACTCTGGTGTTGGCGGTGACGGTGGTGAGGGAGGACGGGTAGCGGTGTCAAATGCAATGGAGGCGGAAGAAGATAAAGACAGTGGGAGAGTGGGAAAGTGGAGTGAGCAGGAAGCAACCAGAGGCGTGTGAGCGCCGCGTCTATGTATGTACTACATGCGTGAAGAGTAGGGGAGGAAAGTGCTCAGAAGAGAGATGGAGGTGGGTTTTTTCAAATTTATTTCATCACGTGTCCCCCCTACATGTGCGGTTGCACACGGTGCCCACTGGCTTAATTTCTAGCGGGGCGTTTTAACGAGCAGGGGACTTAGGAGTGGAGAAGGACACGATAGTAAGAGAGGAAGGGCAGATGGAATGACTGTGGCTTACCGCGTGAAGTGAACTTTCGTTTGTGCTTCGAAAAGACACTTCGAAGGAATAATTGGCACGTTTCACGAAGTCCTAGAGACAAAAAATGTTTCAAAATCCAGCTACAGAAAACGAGGAACTGAGTAAGAATTGATACAAGTATTTCAGAAATTGATTTTATTACTCCATTAAAAAATTATAAATGGAAAATCAAGTGTGTTCTATGTTACTGAAGAAACGGAGTACACGTTATCAATATAATATACATTCCATATCTTTAGGATCTATAGAGAAAACAGGATTTCCTCAACATTTGGAATACATTACAAATCGTATAGCTAATAAGTACTAGCATTGGAAGGTTCGTGTATCATGAACGTAAAAGGATTTTGGACTTCACTATTTTTCCAGAGGCATGGTGTGGAGTTATCGAGGAGCGAAAACCACAAATCCTAAAATAGGAATCTGGAACAGAGGCATGGCGGTGGATCGATCAGACGATGAGAATGTTGTCATGACGTGTTCGGTGAGGGGTGTGGGACACGGCCAGTGTAGGCGGCAGAGGTTGATGGAGCGACGTCGGGCGCCGGAGAAGTGTTCAAGGTGCGGAGATGCCATTTCTTTGCTCATCGCTATCGCTTTTCCAACCCTCCCCCACCTTCCCAGAGACCACTCGTCCACTCGGCGCTCTAAGTTATGATAGGTGCCGCCTTTACGACAATCACAAAGATTGTTCGCGATCCTTTCCTTGCCACTTTTACCACCCCTTGTCGTATTTCTTATCCTTGAGTGACCGGAGAGGGGACACACCAAGAATGTGCCCATTTATCATCATATACAACGCACTCTGCAGTAACTTCGTTTTATTATGTGGATGATGAGTGGGAGAGGAGGGGAAGGGTGGGAAGGAGAAAAGGCAAGTTGTTGAGACGCGCACCTCGTCAATTCGATCTCTTTTCTCGAATTCCGATTCCCTCCGTGGTGCGCAAAGATGCAGTCGTCGTAAAGGTACTGAGAACATTAAATCGCAGCCATATTCCTATTTCGAGACGATTCTGAATAAATTTCACGAATTTACTGCTTTGTTGAGGCGTCCTTTTTTATAGCCTAAGGTATTTTTAAGAAGTGTTTTAAAAATTCGTTGGTGTCTCCCGCAGATACGGGGAAGGAGGAGGTCAAGAGTTTAAACGGGACGATAAACCTTTCCTAGACACAACTTAATGACAGAACCTTCATGTCCTTTCCTTGGAGTTTTCAAAGGAGAAGGAGGGAAATGCTTTGGAGGAATTTATCATCTTTAATTCGAGTTGGGAATCCACTATGTATTGACACTTGAAACTTCGCTCGAAGGGAGTTTTCCGTAAGGTAGATTCAGAGTCATTACTTACCCAGACCTCTGAGGTCTCCACGCAGAGTCGAACGAAAGGTCCCCATGAACTGCCAAACAAATCATTCTTTGAGCGTTTTCTCTCTTCCAAGAAATTCCAGGCTTTAAATCAAAGAGGAATCCTAATAAACTCTAATCACAGGGATACGTTGTGAAGTCAGCCCGAGTTGATACTTCGGAGACAACTTTTGGACCAAAAATTAATCACATTTTGTTCGTTTAGAAGAGAGAATATTTTCAATGGACGTGTTTCATATATAAAAAATACAGTAATAACAAAAATGTACTTTGTTGAAGAATACTCGCATTGTTTTTGAAGATCAAACTAATTGCGTTTAATAAACAAATTGGAAAAAAATTAAAGAAGGTAAAAAGAATAAACAAAATTTCTGAGAAGAAGAGTTAACAGAGTAGTACTATCAAGATGATAATACCATCCTCAACACATGATAATAATTTATTATTTCAAAATGTTTTCCAGACTTCTCATATTGAAGCAAATGTTTAATAAGTAGTTAATATGAATAAACACTTGTATTTTGATTGGTATCTTGGTCTGCTGATAATTCAATACAGTGTGATACATTTGTTTCACCTGAATATTAAGTTACATGATTTCTATTGGGCCATTTAAGCAAATGGACTAATTCTTAGGTAAATTGACATGTGTTCACCTTTGTGCTCCCGTAACTTCATCTGATGAGCATAGTGCTATTTCCCAACTGCCCCAAACGCGTTGTATCAGATGTATCAGAAAGTAAAACTTGTCCTCACTCCCACCCCATCCTCCGCACTCTGCAGCTAATAACTTTGTTTGACCGCCCGGAGCTAATCCGGGCCGAGAGCATTTACGACAACATAACGGCGAAATGTCGCGGCACATTTTTAGTAATATGGCGCCCATAAACGGGCATCCTGTTATGGGCGCAAGCGGGCCGATACGCAATCGCCAGTGTGCCGCCACCGCCAACCCCTCCATTGCTATTCCCTCCCCTCAAACATCTCTCACGATGCCAAGGGAAGACGCTTCTCACGAGGTGCTTTAATGAAACAAGCATCCCTCCAAGAAATTCTTTTCAAATACATACTACATTTTTCTCTAATACATTCCAATAAGTATTATCCTCCGTATTTAAGATTTTGATTGTCAGTTCATTATAATGAATTCCTTTGCGCCAACTTTTTCTACTCTCAATATGATGGTATTTTCATAAGTTAAAAATTGAGGGAATATTGATATGATGACACTATTTTGAAATAAACCTGATAAATTTTAAATTTATACAACGATTTAGGTATGAAATAATATTCACCTGGACAATACGTATAATTCCTATCATCATTTTGGATATCCGTCATGTAACTAATACAAAGGGTGAAAGTGTTCACGAATGATTCAACTTCCCTAAGGTTGTGAGACGTACAGTCACCATTTCCCCTCTCTGCCACAAAAAAGTTCCCAAAAATCATCTTTAGACTGAAAGATTCCACGTTATTAATTTTATTCTGCTAACGTTTCTAGTTATTTTTATTTTTATTCCCGAAAAGTAGGCTATTTTTAGATTGTGTTAACATTATCTACTTATATGTTTGAACATTATTACAATGTACTCATTATTTTTAGTTCACCTTTATATCAGTCTTTTTATAATCATCATAGAGAGCGGAGCGAGAGAGAAATTGAGAGAAGAGCAAAGATAGTTTTGTGGAGATATTAAAGTTTTGAAACATGTTCTTATAATTGATTTTAATAGTACATTCCACGTTTTCACAATGTTTACACTCAAAAGATTCTCATATATTAGTAACATTGAGAGATCCTGATAAGAACTCTCTCAATGAATAATATTATCTGAAAATTTAAATATCTTCTTTGGATAAAATGTCTAACAACAAAGGAGGGGGAAAATGTAGTAGTGTGAAGGAATGTTCTAAAGAGAAACAAATGAGAAAATTGGGATTCTCAGAATATAAAAAATGAGAATAAGTCTGTGATAGAGAGACTTAAACGTTAACACTTTACTTTGAATCAATTCGTTTGCCTATTGTGCTCTCCGTAATATATCGGTTGAACGCAACCAGCTTTACCCACGCGTCGCACAGGAAACCAATCTTAGTCAAAAATCCTACATTCTCTTTATAGAATAACATTGTTATAAAAAGAGTTATTACATAGTACGTGTGATGTACATAACCCATTACATAACTCGAATACAATTTCAAGACAACAAACTAGCAAATCTGTATTTTTAAAAACCTAATTTCACCATTTTGTAAAAATGTGAATAATTAACTTCACTACTTTATTATATATCAGAGGAGCGGAGAAAGAACACTAGTAAACTATGGACAATGTAATGTTTTGTGTATAATGTGTTTTTGTATTCATAGCCATAATGACAACAAAAGGGTGAGGATAAATTACACTGGTGTCAATATCCTTGATTGCATGTCCGACAGTCTTAGCTGTGAATGTTCAAGTGTTGGATGAATTAAGGAAGGAAAGTATGATACCCTGGAATGAAACGCTGTCACGTGACTCGATTTCCGTGGTTCCCCTTTCACATTACTGCCACTACATAACCCTATTATTCTTTGTTTCTGATTTTCATGTGATAGGACCGCAGTCATCAGCAATTGTGGTCATAGAAACAGATGTGTCTGCTATTTTTAACGTAACATTATTTCATGATAAATGAAACAGAAAGTTGAGTTTTATATTGCAATACCAACAACATTCTTTGGCAATGAGAATCTGTATGAGGAATACATAGTTTTAAACCTATATTAATTCTGCTTCTAAAGAAAATTCGTTTAAGGACGAAACTGGGATACGGAATGGAGACACAAGTAAATTAGAGACAATTTAGAAAAAGATGAACTTACAGAGTTCCAAGGAAATTAAATTTCTCGTGAAATATTTACAGCTACTAGGAAACAAGTTTTTACAGCTATTTTAGTAAAGAACCTTGGCCTCTTTACTGTCATATGTAGTCTTTGTCGCCATCACAATATGCACTAATTATCACCCTTAAAGTGTTAGTTTGTAGAATGTTTTTCTATATTGCGAAGGTTGCCCCTGACTGAGTCAGATCCCAGCGCTGGCGCTATCTGTCCGCAGACCGCTTCCGCAGCGCGACACAGCGAACGCTGTACGGAGAGGATTCACATCCGCTCAACGAGCAACAGGATTCACATCTTCACTTTCATTGCATTCTCTTCTGATAATCATAATTCATATAATATAATTATAAATCCTAACAAATTCAAAAGTTAGATAAGAAATAAAAAGAAAACGTAATGATATTTTTTTTAGTTATCACAGTAGAGTGCTCACAATTCCAGCGTTAATACTACGAGGAAATTTTACTATGGACAGATAGAATCTGTTAGTTATTATAAAAACTACTGTAGACCTTCATCGAATACGACCGGTAGTTGTGACCAGTGTTCAACTTGGCGGAGTAAAAGTTGAGGGTGTGAGCCCCGAGTCAAAGATTTGGGATTCCTGCCATTTTAATGTAATTTTATCCATACTTTCTATCTTCATCATTACCTGAAACTTATCTCGTGGGTAGAATGTTTATTACAGTGTTTTTATTTAATTTATTATAATATAGTATTATGTAATTATAATTACCACGTTGGAGTCACTAAAAACGTGCGTCTATTAAGGATTGTCAAATCTATGCCAAACATAACCCATCACCAACTCAGAGTAGAACTGGAGGAGGCAAACAAATATAAAAATGTGATGGCCCCAACCTTTCTTTGCTACCCTTGTAATCTTTGGTTTTCTAAATTGTTTTCCCTTGCCCATACTGAGATATTCAAATTCTTCGTCCGTGGAAGTGACCTGCCACCACGAACTGATATGCTCACCATGCTCTATCACCAGAAGCACAGCGTGATGGCTCTTTGACCCAAGGGCGCCAGAGGGAGCGGGGGAGCGTGAGGGGTACGGAGCAACGACGGTTGAGGGAGATAACGTTGATCATTTTTCAAACAGCAGCGCAGCGTTCTGGGACATCAGAAATCACCCTGTTTACATGTTGCTCCAATGTACCTGCGCTATCTGCAGACATACGAAGCAAAGCGATCCAGTGAGCCATCATGAGTAATTTATAGATTGTGTATACTTGAACAGAATAATGCATGTATATATTTGAACAGATATGGACGATTTAATAAGAAACTGGCGAGCTCATCATGTAATGCATTCAAGAAATTGACGAGGGACGTTCAGAATTCAGCGAAAAAATCACAAACCCCTATATATAGTGTAAGGGCAATTAGAAAGGATTTTAAAAGATATGAATTGAAGTGAAAATATTTTTTCGATTTTCTTCATTAAATTTCATGAAATACATAAGATACCCACACTGGTTTTGAATGATAACGTGAATTATCTACATTGAATTATCACACCGTATCAAAAAAATATCACATGAATATTTCGAATCTTCATAGACTACACCTTTACCGTTAATTTTTTATAAATTAGTTTTTTAATTATCAAAAAATACAATTCGTTCTAACACTCCACAATAAATATGAACTACATTTACCGTTAAATTGTCAATATTTAATTATATTCAAATGTTGGTACATTTCTTAATAGCACAGTTTCCAGAGATTAGCTTGTAATAGAAAGAAATTTAAAAAACAACAAACAAAAAAACACTTCACTGTAAATTTCATTTTTCAGAGACTTTCGTTTTTCTCTATTTTTTTCTTCTTCCAAGAACTAAATTCGCTTGCTTACTTCACCTCGTAAGATATACATGACGGACAACTTAATTGTAAATATTATAATTTTCATTATCGTGACATTACATCTTCAGTGGTGACACAAGTATTTCACTATGGTACGAAAGAACAGCAAGAACCCATATTGAGTCTCCTCTTTAAGAAGGATAATTTATTATTATTGTTTACTCATTCTTATAGTTTATGTTTCTCTAAAGAAATTCAGCAGGACTTCAGAGTCTACAGGTATTTATTACTTAGTTCCATGTCTCTAAAGATTCAATTCTCTAAAGTTTCAATTCAAAGTGTATATTCTTCTGAGCTTTCTTCACTGGTTTTGTCACAAAGAGAATAATTTAAAAATTGAGCATTTTAATTCTGAAGTAAGACGTGACTTATTTAGAGTTCTGCTGAAAATTCACATTATAATCACCTCATTTATTTTCTTCCGAGGGCGGATACTATGAATATAAATGTAATTAAATATGTTCATAGTTATCAATAAATAATTATGTGATAGAGGAACTACGACACATTACTAACTAAAACGTTCAAATTTTATGAAACGCTTTATTTTAATGTTGCAAATGGGTATATAAAAGAGACGTTTATTACAAGGTATATTGATTACCACATCACAAATGAGTGTTAATATCATAATTAACATAAATAGAAGTATACGAAGAAACAATCCAGTGTTAGCAAACACTAAAGAGAAGGTGGCTGTATCAGTGGGGACCCTGACCACGTAGCATACGTGGAAATTCGTACGCAAATGACATATCATCTTCCCCTCGCTTTGGCTAGTGCGCAGGTGCGTTGCTATGTGGCAGCGACGCAGACATCAAATCAAATGGTACGACGTGCACTCAGATGATATTTACTAACATTCAATGACTGTCTCTCTTTCTGTTCGTCTCTCTCTCTCTCTCCAACCCCAAGGACAGATGAACCGTGAACAAAGATAAGCTGCTTGATATAAAAATGAAGGTAAGTGTAATATAAGCGTCCGTTTCAACTCTGCATTTGAAAATATATTCTCAATAATCACGAAAGATTACTCGTAGGTGGTTCGTCCAACGCCCGCATTCTCAAAAGAGGCCGAGCACTACTAAAAAATGCGCAATTGAATAGTTAAATACGTACAAATTAAATTTTTCCAATGCACTGATGGATTCTCAAATTTCGATCGAAGACAAAAATTTGTTCTTAAACCAACATACAATCTGTCACACTATACATAAAAACGAAATTCTGAAACATGGTTATCCTCACCTCAATGACTTTAGACCTAAAGTAATATTCATATATTTGTCTACAACTCACGCGTGCGTTTCGTTGTTATTATTTACATTTCCAGAGACGGAATGGCAGTGGTGCCGCATGTAATATATGATCGTACAGTCCTCGTGGACAAGTGAGCTCAGCCTCATACCCTGCCCAGCAACGCTCTCATCCCGACGCGACATTTCGTGTGAAGTAAGCCTCGTTCACATTACGCGCCGGATGAAACGCGTGCGCGCGTGCTCGTTCTGCTATCGCGGGCGGGCGGGCAAGCGCCGCGTGTCGTGACGGTCATTAGACGCAGCTGCGTCGACGTGCGTCTACTGCCACGAGCAGCCTCCAGCGTCCAGCGTCGACCCGCGACTTCCAGCACATTCCCTCTCCTCTCGACGCGAGTGACAGCAATGAACAAAACGGTTCAGAATGGATATCTATCTACAGAGAGTTTACGGACGATGCGTCCTTCCTTCCCTCCCTCCCCCTCCACTACACGCACGCCAAGTTCGTATATGCAGTGTCTCACTGCATGTCAAATTCAACCTACTGTAATAAGAGCCAATCAGAAAGCACAAAGAAGGGCATGTTTAAAGCAAAAGAAGAGAATGAGAACGAAATTCAAATCAAATATCTTAATAACAACAATATTTGCACACATATTACATTTATCAAATTAAAGACATCTTAATACTGCTTATTCTTGTCACATGATTAATTACCTAATTTATGGTAAATATTTTTCTAATCTATTTTTACACTTTTTACATTCTAAGATAAATTATTTAGTTGTCATAGGTACGGTACATCAATTTTAATAGGAGAATAGCTTAATAGGAGAATGGTAATTGACAGTCTAGGCATAATGAGCCAGCATGTCAGCAATTTTCAAAACACAATCCTTTTTCTGTTCGACTACCTCTGTCATTGTACGAGCTCCGGGCTAAGCTCTGAAGCAAATTAATGCACCAAAATCTAAAACTTAGCAATGATTTTCTTCTGTGTTGGAATGTATTCCATGGAAAGGAAAATTGTTAATAGAACCTTTTAATCATTCTGACACGGTGTTTTCGATAAGATCGATCTAAATTAGTACAACTGCACTCATTCAAGAATACTGCATGATATTAACTAATACAACAACTTCAATACGAATCATGTCGCGTAACGTTAGTGACAGCCAAGGTGTTAAATTCCATTCTAACCAATCGACACATTAATACCGGTGTAATTAATTGATTTTTTTTCGTACAGCGCTCAAAGCACTCCACTCCCGCGGATTAATTTATTATTTCCATTAGCTACGCAAACTCCCTTGCTATAGAATTACCTTCATAGCTGAAGAATACTCGCGAAAAGAAAGACGAGATCTACCTTTTAACGGAGAATACGAAGACTTCAGCAGCTGGATATCGAGCTAGTCGCCACGTCCAACCAGCTTCCCAACATGGCTCTTTCCCAATCATAAAAAAACCATCCATTCGATTTCGAGCTGTCGGCAAGTATAAATTATTCAAACCTATTTCCATTGAAGTGATTTTTAAAGATCGGGCTCCCCCAGTCGCTGTTTGCGAGGTTAAAAACCAAATCGAAGATGCAAATCACTGCGGGAGGATGCTGTGCACCTTGCTGCCCTTATTCAGGGCTGCCGTCTCTGCGAGAGCGCTGTCATTTATGTAAACCGATATTTGCAGGGAAAAGGGTTAAAGGACAATCAGTGATCGGTCAGAGAGGAAGGGACAGTCGGTCTCAACACTTCTGCTACTCAGCGACTCACGAGTAGCTTTTGGACAGGATGCACTCTGTGAGGTAATAAGGCAGTAGTAACAGTGGAAGTATCAGACATGCACTCACTCGATGACTGCAATAGTTGCATCAATGAGGTAAAAATACTGGTTGACACAGGTTGCTTCCAAACAAGACACCACATCCAGTGTATGAAATGTGTACCACAGAGCTGGGTGTATATTATGTACACATAACACTATGCACAATACCATAATAGACATACAATAACAAAGCACATTAGTTATAAAAGAAACATTTTTAGAAATTTAAAAAAATGTATGATAAAAATAAATATTTATATGTAATTGCCTCTCGAAATTTGATATACAACACCCAAAAATAACGAGAACTAGTCTCATTTAATAAAAATACGGATGTTCGGAAAAGTATTAAATGGTAAAAAGACATGTGCGAAAATAGTGCGAAGTATGGTGCAGTGAAAAAAACGAGAAAATAGTTTCATCTCACATATTCCCTGGAAGAATAATCATTGTATAAAGCATAAATTTACATAAAAATATATTTACGTTTACACAACTAAATGTAAAAAGAATTATTGGAGATAACAAAAGGATAAGGGAAGGAAAATATACATTTTAAGTTCATTTTAAAGTAAAATATTGATTTTCTAGCTAAAGTAAATACAGAAACAGGTACGTAGCAACAACAAGATTGTAAGGAGGATGTAAGGGGGGTGAAATCAGGATGGAATTGGTGATGGCTGTCCACGTGAGCGCCACGAAGTAAGCTTTACGCCGTCCCATCGCCATCGTGTATAGATAAGTCACCGCTACACTCTTATCGTTACTCTACCAATGTCAGAACTTTTTTTAGGGGGGAGAGGCAACTGAGCAGATTTTTTACAGAGTGGGATTGAAGCGACTTTTTAATTTATCCGGCGCAGCGTCCGGGGCGCGTATCGCCGGTATCTTTCGTCTGTCGCGTCGGTCGGAGGCTCTGCTTGACGTGGGCGAGCCAGCCTATCTCTGCAACGGGATGTGTGAGCGACTTCGTGTTACTTCCGCGAGGGGCAATGGCGATACGACCACCCCTCGCCTCGGAGGCGACGCATATGCTACCTACACTCACAGCGATTGGCAGCGTATCGCGAAACCACCAGTAATGCAGAGTGATCTTGTTTCCAATCTGCTCACAGTTCGGTGTGTGGGTGGGGGACTCCAATTGTTTTTAATTCGAAGAGTTGCAGATATATTGTTGCAGCATTAAAGCAGGTAAAATAGTCACAAAAATCTCTTTATAAAGCATATTTGGATGTGGTAGTTTCAACAAATGTAAATTAATAGTATAAATAAGATATCTTCAGCGTGAAAATAGATTTCTATTTATTTACTGGATGCTGTTTCTCCATACGTTGTGTAGCATCTATGAACGTTGAAAGTCGTTTATTATCTCACTAGTAGATCCTTTATTTATTGGTACTCGTATTAAGAAGACCTCTTCAAGACAGTTGTTTTAAGGAATATATCATTAACAAAACTCTTTATTGAGATTTTAGTTTATAACTTTGATATATTTGTTCATTATGTCTGCATGAAAAGTATATTTTCATGAATTATTTGCTTTGTATCTTTATAAAATTCCGATTTGGTCACGAAATTCTCATTCTTCAATATATATTTGCTATATTAAACAATTAATGAATTTGGTGACAATCTAATATTGTTTTATCTATTTGATGAGTTGATGTATTTTAGTTAAAGATAATATTACAAAAAAGTGTGTTGTAAAACTATAATTTTCAAATAGAAATGTTCCCCAGATCCCTTCCCGGTTCGTTCCCGCCTTGATTACGGTCTAGAACCGCCACTATGCTTCTATGAAAGAGTATAAAAGAGAACGTAATACAACCTCCTACATTTTGATGTTACTCTAGCGAGGACACACTCTTGGAAATCATATTTCGAGTAACAAAAAATATAGGGGTTCCGCGCAGACACGGCATTTGTATTTGATTTTCTACCTGGACGAGTCAAAACTTGTGCTGCACGGCATCTGGATAGACGCCTCCCTCAAGCGTAATTTGACGGTGTCTCTATTCCCCTAATTTCTGAAATCACACAATCTCACGATCGAGTAATTTTTCTGTTTTTACGTAATCAGTAGATTAAGCAGGATCTACATTTCAGTACTAACTTCCCTCGGGAGCGAGGAAAGTGAACCTTTTCATGTATAAAATTCAAAATAATATTTATCGAGCATCTGAATTGATGTAACGTGTGCTTACACGATTTGTGTTAGTTCTTGCAAGTATTATATAATGCTGATGCAAGATAAATCATCCCTCATTACCTTTCGGTAGTTTCTCGTCGATTCAGAGTCGTATTTCATTTATTGGGTCGTAAGTTACTTGAGATAATGTATTGAAGAAATAGTAACATTCATTGGGTCGTAAGTTGGGGTACATTTCTGACATTCGCTCCACCGTGGGTGTTTATCCGAGATACAAAATTTTGGGAGCTTTCTCCTTTTATTCTCCCTACGACGTAGACGAATGGTCCTCTTTCTCCTTCTCCATTCGCCCTCTCCCTTGCGACCCCTCGTCCCTCCGACATCGTATGCAAACGCAACACCCTCCCTTCGATACGATGGAGAGGTAGATCGGATGTCGGCGAAGCAGATGCCGCGACCATTTCACGCAGGTGCTAGTCCTTCCTTTCCCCTGATGACCAGGCGCAGCACATTTACATTATTTCAACTCGGCCGTTTTGGATGCGTTTTGTGAAGTGCCAAAACAATAGTTTTGTTTTCATCTTCACGTCTCATTTCCGAAAGTTAATTTTTCTTTGGGACAGCATTTACGTTATATAACAAAAAACTATATTAAAATACAGGGGTTTTGGGTGAGGGGAACTTATAGTTTTTTGGGAGAGGGGAGTTCATAGAGGGTATTGTGTGAGTGCATAGATGAAAGTTCAACAGCTATACCTTAAAACTACCTATGAAGGTCATTTCAAGAATTTCTAACTCGTATGCAATCCATACATGTAATAAAATAGTTACTATTATGTAAAAAAATTTAGATCCTAGGTAATGTATTTTGTTAGTAAACGAAATAACGGCTGATGTTTCTGCAACTTGGAATTAATGATAAACGCAGTCATTTGTTTTTGTATTCCCAACGTTCCCACTTAAACGGTTTTGAAGAAAAGGATATACTCGGGATTCGTTTTATCCGACTGATTTTTCCATATAACCTCACTAGACGAATATACCCCTCATACTTCCAAGCGATTACGTCGTGTGTACAAACAATAATTTTTAGCGATAAACTTTACGGGGAAAATTGAATTTGTTTTAATCCTGACAGTGTAATGTAATCTCCATACATATACAATCATCAAACAATATAACTTTTATTAGTTATTTTAATAATCACTGTCGGAACACCAACGAGCTCGACAGATATCCACCTCCCTATACGACAGCTTTCCTCGTAGAAATAATAACAATCTCACATTTTGTACAATTCCCTCTCATGATCTTCATCTATGCGAACACCTTGGGTGTTTGTCCAGCCCTGGATAAATCATTATAAAATAGGATTAGACATCAACGAAGCACCGCGACGATGGGCCGAACGCAGAGCACTCTTACGACACCCGCTGGCACTAAAAGCGGAATGGTTAGCAAACGCGCAGCTTATGTTTCAAATTGAATGAAACAGCGCTCTCCAGCGAGATATGCGCGACTGAGAGGGGATTGCTGCACGGGAACGGACAGGAGGAGAGGAGAGAGTTCGGTTTCATTCAAACGAGAGCCGCACTTTTGGAGATTAATGCGTCAAACGCTCTCGTTCCAAAGCACATCTATCGATTTTATATAGAATTAATATCAATATAAAAAGAAATATTTAGATAGGCGTAGAAGATTAATGCTCAAACGCTATCATTTACAATTAAATTTTCCAACGATGCAAGAATGAAAATTGAGTGCTTCCCGAAACTACTACACTTTGCATGTAGGTGCTTAATTTATTTTCCCACAAATGTACAAGAGAAGATACTTTATGTATCTAGTGAACCTATCCTTGTTTAATTATCGACTATTTTTTTTTTCTTTTCTTACAAAAAATCTACTTTTAAATTAGTTGTCCATTCACTTTTTTTGGCAGTGTACGGTACCAAAACATTTTTATCGTTTCATCCAGCGTCAAATGATAAAAATATATTAATTATTAAAATACTCTATTATAATTACAGAAGTCATCTAGTACTAAGGTTACGAAGAAAAAGTTCCAACAAAATTAACTCGTGCTAAGCTGTTAACTAACCACCCACGGCAATATATAGAGAAAAGCTCTCTAAGGAGGATCTTCTTAGGACAGACGCTGTCGCTACCTTCTATGAGTCCTATCTCATTCCTTCACTTGCGAACACATCCGAAGCTGAAGGAGTACGGAAGGGTAAGAGGAAGGGAAGAGTACTATGTGAGTGAGTGACACGAGCCATGCATACAAAAGTGCTAGCTCGATGGGCATGGGAGATGTGAAGTTGCCGATGCACTCGTACAGTAAATAGGTGAATTGTTCCAGTGGTATAAGTGATACACCCTTATGCAAAGGACTGAATTCTGGTTTCCTAGATCTCAGAATCCAGGTTAACGTGATAGGGTAATGCATCAGAACTCTTGTCAATCTATATGCGCACTCGTTTACAATATATTGCCAGTGTGCGTATTGATTCAGCATATATTTTATAACCAATTTCATAACCTTTTTTTATTTCCAGCATGTAAACTACTTACTAACAAAATATACACATTCACAAAACAATTACACCTCTAAGAATACCCAGTTCGATAAGTGAAAGCGTTTCGGAGTTTTAGGAAACGGACCTCTATGAAGTTAGATTCTGAAAAAAAAAAATTTTGATCCAAGAATACGACTTGCTCGAACCATCTCGCTTATATGATTTGGGAACCACGAATGGGAAAGTTCATTATCTCCTCACTCCCCCATCCCATTGTAAAACTCTTGCGTGACGTTATACCATGACTATTACCTTGGACACTAGGAAACACGTAATATGTATTTTTACGCGACGGAAACACTGGCAGTCTCTATCTTATTAGCGGTACCGTATTTTTCGAGTGATAGAAAGAAAACAAAAAGACTAATTTTTAAATAAATTATGAAGACTAATATTAAAAAAGAAAACATTTAGATGTCTTAAACTGCGGTATCTTACATTTTCCGTGCCGCAGGAAGATGCTGGGAAACAGACACGAACAAAAAAATAATTAAAGACTTACGACCTTTTATGAATGAATAATATATATTTTGTGAGTTATTATCACAAAGTATATACATTATTCATCCATAAAAGGTCGTAAGTCTTTAATTATTTATTTATTTAGATTATATAATGGACGTTAATTATAGTAGACACGATCAAAGGTATTTTTCGATTGAATACATTAATGGTAGGACGAGGTACCTTTCAAACCTCGCAGAAAGATCCGTCTTCCTCGATGGCACGTAAACATCTCTTTCACCCTCATTCTCGAGCGCCACACAACGCTTTATTCTTCCAACAACCTTCTCCACCATCCGCCACCGTTCTTCTCTCATTACCTAAGGCGCGCTCAATCACTGGCGTCGTTAACCGACGGAGCGCTCTGCCAGTGGGGCTGCTTTTCTTTCTTCAACGCTTTGCAGCTCCGCAACAATTAGGTTTGCTCCTCTACTCTCGAGCTCTCAGGCGGCGAAAGGACGATGAACATATTTTCCTCCGCATATGAATTCAAGCCGCCTGTTTTTACAGTTTTCCGCAAAGAAAACCCTTAGAAATCAGTCTTGGAACAAATTTAGGCGTTTTGACCCGCAGGGGTGGTTTTTACCAAAATTTTACCTACAAATAGAATTTCAAGCTACAGAGGAGATCTTGGTGACGTTTTCGCATGTTTTTCGTACGCCACAAATAAATCATGAGTCAGAATTGTATTTGAATGTGAACTTGAACACTTCTTTTCTATTTTTCGTAAATTTAATTTTATTTCCTGCAACCGTGGAAGGGACGTTACTTGGTTACTGATAGTACATCGGGGACTTCGGAAAATATCAATATCAATGCTTGAATGCGCGTGAACAAAATACTTGAACAGAATCGATTGAATAGACTTGAACGATTTACAACACAACTTCAGTGTAGGAGCATGGCCGTGTTACGAACCGTTTTCTAATAATATAAGTACATCGGGCAAAATTGCTGTTCAAAGTCTTTCTCTTTTTGTTTCATGTATATTAATACTATATATATATATATATATATATATATATACCGAACTTATCAGGAACTTCAACGGATTTTTTTGAAGCTGTTATGTCTCCTTCCAAAATTCTTGTTTCATCAGTTTCCATTCTCGGTGTCCAACTGTGGATGCGTGAAAGGAAACCGAGAAAAGACGTTTGACCATTAATGTTTCTTGACTTGAATTGGAATTCAAGTGCTACATACATGTATATGTTACACTTCAGTATGTTCTCTTTATGTGTCCATTTTCCGAGTCAATCGATCCAACCAGGGAAACAAGGCAGTCCAGCCTTGCGGCACCAACATCTCATTGTACTGCACTGTGTTCAGCAGCTTCATTTGGCGTCTATCTAGCGGCAATTTTTCCAGATCCTCGGCAAGTCTGTCCAGTCTGGAGATTGGGATCCTTCTGAAGTTTTCCTCCGGCACACATGTATGGAGAGGGCACATTGGAGTCAAAAGTGGAGCACACTGACTTGCCTTTGTATGAAAATAAAAGTTACTCCAAACTCTGACATCTTACACGATAATCAAAATAAATTTAAGTGTCAAACTTCGTTTTATAATGGTACATGAAAAAAAAGAAAAAAGATTCGCACTCGTTGCAATTCGTGAGCATTGTTTTATAGTTAAATTACAAATAATGACTCACTCATTACAACGAAAGCCGAGTGCAATTGTCGTGAGAGATACGTTGCAGCGTAACCGTTTAGTTGAACTGCTTCACAGAAGTCGCGAAATCGATGCAACCGGTTACTTTCGCCATCAGTGCAAGATGCACATCCGCCTTTCAATGCAAGATCTCACAGGAGGGTTATTAGGTTGAGCAATCCAGTTTAAATCTAATTGAGGGAAAAAAAAAGAGTTTTTGTATAATTTGTGGTGAATCTTTAATTCGACGGTCAGTGTTATCTCTGTATCTAATATTTCCCAGAGCATTACCAATATTTCCCTGGAAACAGAAAATTTCCTGACTTTTCACGTAATTCTCAGTTTTCCCGGTCGCTCGCCATCCTGAATTTTCTTTAAGAATTTTATCGCATTTCCTTGTGGTTTTATTTTCTAAAAAACAACAACAGTATTATTGAATAGATATAACTCTCGTTATTTTGTAAAAAAGCGGGAAGAATGGATGTTTTCACTTTAGTTTTCTTTTCACGAGCAAATTTTAACATTTAAAGAAAAGTTAAGTTAGCGCGTTAAAAGTGTTACGATATTTTACTTAGAAGGGCAAAACACTTGCGACAAAAAACAAACAAAAACAACGTATGTGGATGGAAAAATGTCTCTAAATCTTCCTCATAGAAACAGAACTACTACAAAATTCCTTTGACCCAGGTTCGTTCGTCATCCACTGAGAAACAAACATTTTGGTGCTCGCTACATCCCAAGGTTCCGTCTCTAAGGGTGGAGAAGGAAGAGCTTTTCCTTACTGTATCATACATACTAATTAGAGTGCCTTCCTTACGCGATGTAAACCTGCACACAGACTTCCCCTCCTACGGACGATTCGGTTCGCAGGACCAAAAGGGGGAGGCAGTGCGCCTTGAATATGGCGTAAGGAGAACGTGAGAGGGGAGGGGATACACCGTACGAGAAACTGCTCCGTGGCTAAGGGGCAGGCTTCGGGTCACTCCTAATGGAATACACAAATTGCTTGACCATTGGAGGAATTCCAGTTAAAACCAGGCAAGGTATGCCGTCTCCTACGCGGCCCATGGAGACACGAGCCATTTAAATAAATTAAGTAAGCGAATATCGCGCTTAGGAGTGTAGTAGCGAGAGCTGTGAGAATAGCTTGGAACAAAGGACTCTGAGGGTCTTAAGATTAAGGGCGCGAAGGGCTCGAAGGAAGGGAGATGTGACACCTTAACCCTTGCTGAGTAGTTGGATGGAGTGTTAGAGCGGAGGACGAACACAGGACACAAAGAGAAGCAAAGCAAACTACTTACACAAGTCCACATCACAGCTACGGATGAAGTCAGCAAACTCACCTGTGTAGAAAAAAAGCAAACATTATTTTCAAAACACATGAAAAATCTACGATACTCTCAAGTGTTTCATTACAGTCAAAATAGGAAGATTATTAACGGTATTAAATGCATTTCGTAAAAGCACAACATTTTGAAGTACAGTTATTAGTTTGAAAAATAATGAAACTACCAACAGCAAAAACTACACATTTACTATGAAGACTCCTATCGAGGAGTTCTTACGAAAACATTCCAAACGACGAGATGTTCAACAGTTCCACGTAACGTATCCCGTCCTCACTTCAGTCGCAATATAATAAGTTTTACAACGTGACAAAACCGACTAAGCGGCGTGGGATAATGAGAGAGATAGCACCACAAAACCTGCATGCAAACACGTTCCACCCATAAGATATCCCCGACCTCAGCACGACACCCTTAAGACGCTGGCAGTTCATAGAAGCGCCGGAGCTCCACTCGCCAGCGGCTTACTATGGGGCGCGTAGGTATGGCAGTCGGGAAAATGAAGAAAAGGCGAGAGGGAGTTGTATGGGAATGGCCATGGTGTGGAGAAAACAATAGAATTTTATAGCCAATGGTTTATATTCCGTATCAAATATGATACGTCAAACATGTTTGACTGCTATGCCAATTTATACCATTCGATAGATATTTATAAAACAGCGAAATTGTGAGAAACGGTATGGAACAAACCGCATGCTATTTTAAATTTTTACCTATCACTTGCGTACGAAATTTCAGGCATGCGTCAGAATCAGGCAATTAACGTCAGAAAAGGACACAACTTACATGTAAGGCCACCTTTAATGACAAGAAAACAAACAATATACTTGAAGTATTACTACGACCATTCCATGTTTGTATACAACGTATTTTATAAATTCTTAAAGAAATCAGTAATGCTATGCGGCCGGTGTCATTTTTTGCTGAAGAACCGATTTCAATACCTTCCAGACAAATACACAGTTTAAGTAAAATATATACTGCCCAGCTCGAGGTGGTTTTCTTAAAATGTAACGAAATGTCGGTTCTTGACATGAATAAATTTGATGCGAAAATTTGTATTACATTGCTCGTAAATATATTTATTTTCCTTTTATCAAGATGTGATGCTCATTTGCGGTCCATGTACACAAATATATTCAATATGTAGAACTTTTAACTCTTAACCTCATGACCCTCATGAGTTTTCTTACGCAGATTTTCTAAAAATCTGAGCGTAGTGCGCACCCGAGTCTCATGATGAGTGTGGGACTTACGACGCTGCAGGATGTTCGAGGATGGAGGTATGAGCTCCTTCCTCGAAACCACGATGCCAGTAAAGGAGTGCGCTTTTTTGTTAAATGTTAATTAGATGCAATTAAAAGTTAATTTTTCGCAAGTAGTTTGCATTAATGTGAATTTGAGATATTTGTGGTTAAAATATACTAAGATGCATTTATGTCATGATGAAAAGATGTACTAAACATCGTAACACTTTTTTAAATCTTAAGTAGATGCTAAATAAATTGTAATGACAATTAGTTGATTACATAAAATACACTATAAATAATCATCTACCATTCATTCACATTGTTGAAATGGCTTGTTAAAAGCAATTATCCCTTGGGGGCCGCGCGGTTCCCACGAATTTTGTGTAAGCAAAATTTACGATAGCAGTGAAGGGTAAAGAATGCATCTGATAAATCGATGTCAACAGAAAACTTTCAACCTGTTGGTGGGTGAAAATGAAAAAAAAATGTATTTTCACGAGAAACCGAATGAATTAAGAAATACCACAACCCAATCAGCCCTGGAGGCATAAACAATTGACGATGCAAGTGTCCACCATGGTGAAGGAGAGTTGGGATGGCGATGTCAGAGGGGTTCAGAGGGGTTAGTGGCGCCGAGACCGGTACATTACCGCGGCGCGGAAGGCAAACAATGCGGCATATATACGGCAGGCGGCAGCGCTGTATACTAATGAAGCAAGGCGGCAGAGAAAATTGCGCCACATGCCTGTGTCGCGAGGAATGTCCCACAGGAGAAGTGGTGGAGGGGGAAGCGCGGTCAAGCTGCTCCTCCACCTCCACCGTCGGTCGGGTGACCTCCACCACCGTCCAAGATCTCTCCATTTGCAGTGAAGTTGCCAGGAGGTCTTAAGGACTTCTGCGCTACATTACTTGACGCTCTTCTAGGTTCCTTGACAAGAAGACACTTTCATATGAAAGGACTCTACAAGACCTTAGATTTGCAATTTAGAAGCAACTTCTTGTTAAAACAGTTTTTTTCGGTGTAAAGTTCCAAGAGGATGAACAATATTAAGGTTGTAGTACAGCAAAATTTCATTACAAATATGTTTCAATTTTTGGTCCCAAGGATCAGATACCTATTCTCAAATGTTTGAAATAAATGTTTGAAATGCCCAAAATATTCTTGATTTGGTAGAAACGGAATTGCAATAGTTCTTATCACACGATTCCTATACACACATCCATGATGCACAATGTGCTGAATGGGTCAAATTTGACATCCAAACAAGAAATACTATCAATCTGTTCATTGTTCACCACACAGGGAAGAAAGTAAATTCCTCATACAAATAAGTATGCATGGATACTGACAGGCTAAAAGAGTGTGGACTAGGTTATTCTTGAATTCAACTGATCATTTTTAAATACATCAGACTCCCGGGTCTCAAATGTACTTCTTAAAGAACTAAATTCTACAATAAGTCTTACAATATTAATGTTAAAATATTAATTTAATGCGTCATTATTTATACAATTAAGTATATACATTGTATAATATATAAAATATAGCAAAATAGGACAAATTTGAAATAATATCATCTTCAACTCCTGCGTGGGTTTAAGTGCATCTTGAACGTTGTTAGTTCGACAAAACACAGCGTTGTGAAGAGATATCACGTCCACTATCAGTCTTGTTTGGCTCTTCGTCAAAAACAAATATTTTTTTTTGTTTCGCCCTTCGTTATATCCTTTTAATTTTTCCTAAATTCCACAAGAGATGAAGGGGCTACAATAAAAACAGGTATCCCGCCATGGACCCACTCTGCACACCAGTTATCTTTGTAACCTCACATCGTGATTCTAGTAGCCCTGATAATGGCCACTTTCTAGATGAAGGAAACGAATATAATACAAGAAAGATCATAATGGTTTATGTTGTTCACAGGATTAGGATCTCAATTTATTTGCAAATGAAATAACTAATTCAAATTCAGACATTTCAATATGTAAGATTTATGTCCTTGTCTGTCGTCCTCAAACCCACCTCATCTGAACACAAGTTACTCCTGTATTGAGGTTTGAAAATTTAAAAATTTAAATGATAAAATTTTAACTGCGCAGATCGCATCGTGAACTCAATCTCATTCTTGGATTATGTCGCTTATTTGCCTCGCCCTTCTGTGAATTCACAGAACACGCATTATCTGTGTAGCGCCTTTCTGTGTTTCCGTCAAGTGGCGGATGTCGGTTGGAAGAACTTGTGTTTACTTCATGGAAACCATATTCAACAAGAATTTACTTGTTTTCCTCTCGATCGCACTTCAATTGCGTAGAAAAGTGCCCCAAAGGCGCAGTGACCGACATTTCATTTATCGACAATAATTCTACTATTAACGTCCATTATGTAATCAAGATAAATAAATAATTTGAGACTTGCGAACTTTTGATGCACAAATACCATTTATTTTGTGTTTTATCAGAACACAACGTTTCCACTCTAGGTTTGAGTAGTCGTCAGGTATAACAAATTGTATCAAATATAACAACAGAACAATTGAATATGATATTCAATGTAAATATAAACCAAAATATGTTTAAAAAAAGTAGAAATCACATAAACATGTTATAATATTGTATTGTAAATACTAGATATTCATAAAAATACACACGAGAATTTTTATTTACGCATTGACACAGAAGAACTAACATTTCAGATATGCTAAGTTTGTAATAATTAACTTCTTTGTCAAATATTAATGTGTTTTCCCAATCCATAAAGTAATCAATAATAACACAATGTGAGGTTACTATGCTTTGTTCAACTGATTTTAAATTTCGTTTGTGCTCCTGGATTATTGTTTTTAACCGTCTCTTTGTTTGCCCTATATAGATAGCATTGCAATCTTTGCATTTTATTTTGTACGCTATATTGTTAGTATTCCTATGATATTTCTTATCTTTCCCTTTCGAAATCAAATGTCCTTTGTTTTTAAAAGTTGAAATAAATTTCATATTTTCTGAATTTTGTTATCTTTTTAGTGAAGTTGCACTTGTTATATTTCATCGTATTGAGATTGCCTGTTTTATTATGTATATACCACGTATTTTTCGACAAAGTGTGGTAGTTTTCAAATCGTTTTTGACAAAATATCAGAGATTGTGACATAACCTGAGAAACGTTGCACATGAAAAGAATATCAGAGTTCTTCCTGTACTGTTTTGACAGCGTCTTTTACCCTACATAACGGTTCTTTCCACCGAAAAATTCGGGGGAGTGTTAACCATGAATGCCTAATTACCAAGTTCCAAAATTTTTCCCCTGAGGGCCTGTTTTCGGTCCAATTTCAGTGTACTATTACTGAAGAAATTAAACTTAAATATTTTCCACATTATGGATACGCAAATTATTCCAGATTCACCAACATGGTTTCACGATGTAACCTATTATGATTTCGTGGAATCATTCGATGCAGTCCCAAAACACAAATATTTTGAATAGAATGTGTATTTGATAGTTTTTATTTGAGTCTCAGGAGGGTTTATACAAAAAACAAAAGTCAACATAAATACGTAAAATCAAAACCGTGGATAAATAATGAATGCTCGAGTGACACTAATAAACGCTGACTAGAATTGGACGCATCGCGTCATATTAATGTTCTAAAGCTTCGTAAAACAAAAAATCTTCGTAAAACAATCGAATAGTTGCGTTATATTTTGTTATTCATTTTATTCAATGCACTTGCGCATTCGTGTACAACATGCAAATTCAATTGTAAGCTTTTCAAATGAGTCGGGAAAATATTCATGATTATTCGTGGTATCGTACATCAACAACAGAAATTCTGTACGTGCTTATGAGAACTAAGTGTTTTAAGTACGAGGTTGCAATTCCAAAGGGCAGAAAATATTCAAGCTAATTGCTTTGCGAATCCCTTATATTTGGAAGATTCGGGATATCACTGGATTAGGGTCTACGAATCGTCAAAACAATAGACTGAAGCTCTGGCAATAATCCACGAGTTATTTTCCTCGATTGACGGGTGGATGAACCAGTCCCAGATTATTGTATCACTCAGATCTTGGAAGACGACGAGGAGATTCCAGCAACAGCCATCTCTAACTTCCTCCCGCCGAAAAGGGAAAGCTTGTGGTCTACTGCTCGTGACACCCACCACCATTCGCACAAGAACTGCTGGCTACTGCACGTGGCGGGGGAGGAAGCCAGCCTGGGGCGGTCATTGTTTGGGAGGTGGGCCACCGGGGAGCTTCGTGGGGCGACGGAGGCGGCGACGCAGGAACAAAAGGTTACGGCGGCGCTGCGACCGCGTCGTCGTCGTCGAGGGACGGTGGGACGGGGAGGGCAAGGGAAGGCGAACGTGGCGCTGCTGCTGGGTTTATGCTCGCGATGCCCGAGGGCGATAGCGGACCGCTGGACCGGCGGAGACGCTGCGGCGTTCCGGAAGTCCATCAGGCAGACCCCGACCCCCGTGCTGAAAGACCTGAGGGGGCAGCGACGGCAGCGATACCCCGTAGCTGCCTCCGGGGACGTCTAGAGCGTCTTTTCCCCGTTGCGTTCGCCGCCACTGCTGAGAGATTCGCGCCGTCGCCAACTGCTCGCCTATTGTTTTTCTCGGGAGTTTGAAGAAGGCGGTTCGAACTGAGAGAATGGCTCAAGGCATGCAGAAGAGGTACAGCGAGTGGATGGATAGGAAAAAAAAGTACAGAGAGTAAGATTCATTTCGAGTGAAAATGAGGATCAGAACGTTTCTTTAAAGGTGATATTAAAATTACAATAAATATCGCATTGTTCAAAGAAGCAGATACACTGTATCGGTTCAGAGCCAGTCATGGAAAATATAATTTGTTAGAAGCTTTAAGAGAAACAGACAAATAAAAACAGATGGATTATTAAGTATCTCCACAAGAGGCAGAAATCAGACCTTAGATATGTAATTTGATCATGTGGGTTGCGGTTGGAAATGCAGTATGGTATGGGATATAAGGTCAAGAGATGGACCCCAGAACGCTATTACCATTTCGGACTTCTTCATGTTTTGATACAATTATCAGACCCGTCTGGAGTGGACTTATTGAATACATCGAGATGCCGTTGTGTAGTCTCTGGTGGTTGTTCACGTTTCTTCGTGTGGTTTCTACTTAAACCAAGAAAGCTGCACCGTGTTAGGAAATCGCATTACTGCGATGCGGTAGAATAAAATATTTACAGTGAACATGTCCCAAAAGATAGCGAAAGACATCGTAAAGAAGATGAAACCCTTAGCGTTATCGAAAAACATTTCATAATTAGCACATTTACTATTTATAATTTGAAAGCTGTCAATCAAATCCTATACATGAAGCATAAACCAAATTTCATGTCAAGAAATATATATCCATGAAACGTTTCCTTATTTACTACTTATGAATAACATTTCTCCGCACAATACCGAATTAATTCGACGATACTAACAAAATTTTGTTCCATATAATGACAGCTCTTCTTCCGTACACAGTGTAAATTAATGTGGATATTTATAAAATTCATTACTCATAATAATTTTCGAAGAGTATTAAAGTTGGGCCTCTTCTTCGCCTACCGGGGCAATCATATTTGTAAGGAATACGTAGTTTCATAAATATTTTGAAGTGCGTACACATTTATTAGTCAAAATACTCCACGGACAGCTGAATTTTAGATTAGGACCAGTCTGAAATCTATGACACTGATTAGTGAAGCTCTTTTGTTGGACTCACATTGCTTCGATATCTACATCATTTTACCTTCATCTTTTGCTGAAGCTTCCCGTCTTCTCCCTTCTGAGTATAGGAGCCTTATCGTTCACGCGCAGACGCCCCTCGGGAAAAAAGAGATTGGCCAGGGAATTTCTGTATATAAATAGTATACCCTAAAACTTCAAACATAAGGCGGGAAGTCAGAAACTCTTATCTTATCAAGACTTCTCATCGAATGTAAATGCTTCTCATTGCAACACACAATATCAAAACGCTTAACTTACAGACTTTCCGTACAAAAATTGCCCAATGAATAATTCAACGACTGGACTTTGGTGTGATCATAATTTCTTGTAAAAAATACATAATGATTAAATTTTATGATTTTTTATTCGCTAATAATAAAAGAAAAAAATATCCTGCTCCTCTCAACCTTGGGGAACTTAAGCTTCAGTAAGAAAAGTTCATTCATCTCACAGGTTCCACTTCACCATACGCATACCATAGCGTAAAACCTCTCAACATATCCTCAATTACATGCTGATCAAACTATGTTACATCTAGTATTTTCAATTCTCAATCAAACTATGTTACTTCCAATATTTTCAATTCTCAAAACACCATAGTTTTGTTTTTGTCAAATCATGAATTTGACATACAGAGGCACATACTGTAACTGAGACACTACTCGTTAAGATCAAGTGTTTATTCCAACTATGGTGATGGGATTACTACTTACGCATGAAAAAATTAAGTGTGATACAAAAAGAATGATCGAAATCAATGATGCGTACGTTCATTTTAAATTACTGTAAAACCCATCATTTCACTGATCGTACAACGTTAACAGCGAATGGACACTACATAACACTTAACAACATTGCGCTTGCAATACGGGTAAACAATAGCTGCGTCTTCCAAAGAATCGTCTCTCTCACTTACTGCATAACAGGCCCATTCAAACTTTCCTCGCTTGGTCTTATGTCATCAACAACGAAGAGAGCTTATTCAGTGAGCTCCATAAAGCCAATAAGTAGACACAGAGCGCGGGGTCCTTCATCGGACAATGCACGTCCACGGACGACTGTGCGTAAACCATATCGTATCTTACAGGACTCAGAGGGTCCTTCCCTTGTATCTGTTGCCTTGAAGTGGTCAGTGAGTGCTTAATGGTAAGAGAATGAAGGTAAAAAGGACGGATAAGAAAGAAGGAAGTGTAGGGTGTCCAATGGTGAAAGTACTGTACTACTAGAATACGCACTCCTCAAATGGAAAGGGAGGATCATAGACTATGACAATGAACGTAAGTTTGATATACATCTCAGTAAAAACCTCAAAAATGTTGGTTCCATAACTATTAGTGAAAATGAGATTTAGCGAGGTCAATCACGACAGAGTCGTTAAGGATCAGTATATATTCAGCCATATTTAACCTCGTATGCTGAAGTTATTTCAATGTATCATATTTTCGACCAATGCAATCGCTTAACCAATTAAATGATTTACAACTGTTTGTTACACCTGTATTTGCAAATAATGTTCGTATAACAACTTATTTCTAACATCAATGGATCTTATCGCAACTTAAAAAACGTTTTAACTTTAAAATAATGGTTCTTAATAAAAAAAAAGTATTTCATACAGCATGAATGGTACCATAATGATTCACTGGTTGACAACTTCGATTGTATAACCCTCATATGGCTCACAATTAGAATTAGCATTCACATTGATTATAAATAAGTTAGTTTTTGAGAATTAACCATGAACAAAAAGTTGAAATAGTAAAAGACAAAGACCTAAGTCGTCACTGATCAGAGAATTATCGTGTTGTTACGTTCCTTTTGAGTAAAGTAATGTACTATGAAGCGTTCTTTCTTTGGTTCATAGAACGCGACACCGAATGTATTTCAGAAATTGATGCATTCGAAAAATGCGAGATAAGGTTATCAATGAAATATATGCACACAGAACGTGGCGAACTTATCACAACAGGAATACATTGCAGTTTATATATAAGACAAATAAAATTGCAGGAGAAAAAAAACATAAAGAAATTAACATTCTTGTCATTTCTAAATATTTCTCAGATATTCACGTGTACTTTGAACAACGTAAGGACAGAAAGTTAGGGAAAAGTGTATTTCCTAGTTCCCCAAGCACTTCCTGGAGACCAGAGAGTATCGAAGCGCTCAACCCTCCATCACAATTCTCTTCGCCTCTTCATTACCCCCTGAACGTGGATGTGCTGGAGAAATGCACCCACAATAGTTCTTTTGTGTGCGCTTGCTGCCTTTCCTCAGATACTGCAACCACCCACGCGTCTCCCCTTCGCCCTCGTAACGGCCACTAGGAGCGAGACACGAGGTACCAACGCGAGGTAAGGGCGGTGTCCCGCTAGCGTTCATACGCGTTGATATGCGCTTTGGCGACTCACTGCAGTTTCCCAAGTTTGTTATGGAAGCTTTAGAGAAACCAAGTTCATAAAAATTTATCCTTCGAGAGGAAGGTAGTAGGGAAGTAAAAGCACCGTTGTAGGAAACCAAGCAGACACGTATCTCTGTAACATGGGTATTATGATGTGTCTTATTAGAGCGTTGTTGTTAATGGGACTTGTAGAAGCCGCCTTCACAGATGTGAAGCCACGCCTTCCACTTCAAGTACAATTTGCTCCTTTCAGGCTGTGAAAATTGTGAATTTGTAAAACATCATTGGTCGCAACTGCAAAGTTACTTCTTCACAAAACATTTGGAAGTTGTAAATAATTTCAACTTAATTAAGTCAAACTACCGGTAAAAAACAAAAACAAACAAATATACAAAGAAGTTTAAGACGAAGCGTGGTAACGTTGAAATTACATGTTTGTATGAAATTTTTGATCTCTTAAATATTAAACAATACTTTGGATTCATTCTTGTACATGGTAAAAGGATACAAAAATATTTTACGTTTCGGTCACCTGCTAAAGTCTGAATTAATGATAGACGAAACTGTCTTTAAATAACTATTTAAATTTTATTGAACGTTAATCAATAAAAAAGCAAGCATGCGTTCCTAATGTTGTGGCAGTAATAAGATTGGTGTGGAAGATTCTTAACGTTACAACCAAATGATATAACTTCGACTCAGAACTTTGCCATTAAATAATACTAATATTTTATAATGGATTACTTATTCTCTCGTTTCTACTAATAAAAATAATTACATTCTATTCGCTCCAGACTCACGTCAGACTTTTTTTCTCGGGATTTCAACCTTCCTCTTCTTCAGTATTGCAAATGGAATCGAGTAGCTTGTCCCGCTTCTATGTGGAGAAGAAGGAGTCTCTTTTTTTGTGGTAGGAGAACTACGGGGACGCCAGATGCCCTTCCTTCCTCAACTTCCCAAGACGGTTAATACATAAATAGTTCACTCCTTATGTAGCGACTAATTATATTTAGATCAAGTCATTTCTAAAGGAAGATTATATCTTTTAGAAATATGCACACAGTAAAGACTTACTAGTGAAATTCAATTTAAAAAAATATTTTCATCATAATATCAAAGTGAAAAATATTTTTAAAAGCATTGTAAAATTTTCATTAAGTTTTCTTCTTCTCAAAAATAAAGAAAAATACAATGTGAAACTAAAACATACTCGGATATGTAGCAATATAAACTACTTGAAAAACCTCCATCACTCTGAACTGGCCAATCTCAACAATAACAATCGGATTCACGAAACAGATTGAGGAAGTTGGTAACAACGAAGAAATTCCCCGAGGAATGTGACGGGCGATAACCGGCATTCGTTCTTCGCCAGATGGCGGCTATGCCACGTGGCCCGCGTCTGTGCCTATCACTGCGCTATCTATCGCTCCGAGACGAATGGTTCCACGGGGAAACCCCCGCAAACACAGCGCAGCACCCGTCAATGGAAGGGCGCTTTCAGAAATTTGCGACCGTTTCCGACAAATGGGATCTTCCATACAGATCGCAAACTGTTCTCGGAGGGTTGATGAAAAGGTAATTAACTACTTGAAAGTACACGATGAGTCACAGGAAGTAAACAAGTGCTTGCTTACAATTGCGGAACTAAAAGCTGCCAGAGAAAAGAAAACTCGGATGATACCCATGAAAGCGCAACTATATGATTCCTAATTGTTCATACAAGTAATGTAGCAAGATCCTTTGACATAAACCTAAATGCTTGGTTGTTCAATCCTTTGACATAAAACCAGAATATAGGTATTTACCTACAACAATCACGTCGGATCAAAAACAGTCATAATACAATCAATCAACATGTTAAGGGCGATCGAATTACATAAAAAGCTATCACGATTTCTACAACAACAACAACAACAAAAAATAGCTTTGGTGAATGCAATCTTATTTTTGAGGCGGTAGTTACATTTTTTCTTCTCAAGTTGATTTCGCATATTTAAACGTAAGTCGGCATATTTTTTGTGCGTCTTACTCCATTTAAGTGGCCAATTATCCACGGTCTGATTAAATCCCACATAATCTTTTGTATAATAGATGCAGTGCACACCATTGAAACGAGTTTCATGAAACACGCATCGTTCCATCGGTGTGAATCGTACCTTAAGAGTGTAAACAGCTATCACAGTTCCCGTTTTGGAACATGAAGGATGGGGAGATCACCTTAACGTAAGAAACAGGTAAAAATATGTGACGGGATTGCGAAACATAGATTCCTGAGACAGTTAAGATAGCAAGTAAATAAATATTATATCGTAAAAATAGTAGTTTAAACTTAGAATGGCAAAATGGAGGACAAACGAGGAAGTACGAGAAGAATCCCAGTAATTTAATCGAATAACCCCAAGTAAAAAAGGAGAAAAAAAACGAATCAGGATGGGGTAACAGAGATAATGAAGGCTACATGTTATGATCGGGTAATTGTAAAAATATTACTATTAAAAATAACAAGGATTAATAAGTTGTACGTAGTTGATAGTGTTAATCTTAAATGTATTGAACTTTCCTTTGATCTCATTAATGTTACACTTTTCATGTCTAGAGATAAGCATAAAATAATTCACGTCTAGAGACACGAAAAAAAATATATAGAAGTTTCATTCTAAAAATTCAATTGCAATTCATTTTACCTAATGCGTATCACTCGTGAGGATCCAACACGGAGCAGTGTCATCCTCATCCGTCACACAATCACTGTTTCCGTCCTCTCGTCCCCCCCCCACCGCCCATCAGCTGCCCTAAAAAAGCCCACATGGTTTAGCTTTTACAAGTTTTTATTTAACTTGCAACGTTTGTTTGCGTGAATGTATGTGTCTTTCCGTTTAATAATTTGTAATTGATTTTTCGACCGCTTCCAACGTCGAGCTGAAAGTTTACAGAATGTGTAGTTTGTATTACAATATATGATTTGGTACATTGAGCTGATCTGATGAAGGAAGTGATGGTGATGTTGATTGGCACTGAAGCTCCTTAATACCGTATGGTAGAACAGACGAACCACTAAATATTTCAATACAGCGCTGTATTAAATTGTCAAGAAAATATCATTATATTCAGAGGGAGGGGCATTTAAAAGGACCACATATTTTTTTATAATTTTCTCTTTGATTCTGAAATAATACATTACTCATATATCTATTGACCTATTATAAACGTATTTGTACCAACATGTTTTAATTATTTTTTCCTGAAATACATTTCTGGAGTGTCTTATTATGATGATGTGCATACATTTCTTAAATTAATGCTTAATTTTGGCATGCTAATCACGAGAGGTGGAATTATTTTTCCCTGATTGACAATAAATATAAGATGATGAAGTGAGGGAAAAAGTGAAAAAGGGGAAGGGATTCCCTGACTCCCCCACCCCTTTAATTCGAACTGTGCATGATAACACGAGTCTGATGTTGGAGGAGGGAGGTGGTTACTGGAATTTCCAAATATGTAATGCTAATACTAAAAGGTATAAAAGAAAATTAGTGTAAAGGAACTTTTCTAAAATCAGGAGTTTATTTAAAAAAGACTACTAAAAAGTACAAAAAAATATCAGGACCGGATAATAATAAATAAAAATGATAATAATAACAGGTAAAAAATAATTTTAAGTAAAATTGAAAATCAAAAAAGTGTGACTACAAAAATGTCCCTTCGCAGATGTTTTAAAAATACGAAATATAAATTTTAAAAGCTTGAGGCTTAATGTAAAGTGCATGAGCAATGTTCCAACAAAAGTTACGAGTTGTACGGAAATCTTCTTTGCACATAATTACACGAGAGACGGGCGGGTGGTGTGACGTCTCGCCCACGTGGTGCGTCGCGGCACGTGGCCGCAGTGGAAGACTCGGGGGATTAACCCGCATCGTAAAAGAGAAGCGCTTTCGTGGATTCCATCGCGAGTGGAACGGACGCTTCCTCGCTTCTCTCGCTCGCGGTGTCGCTGAGGCGGAGACCGAAGTGCTTACATCCAGATCCCTATTCCAAAGGCTTCCATATAGTCAGAAGTGTTTGAAAATAAAATTATAACCCTGATTTAACATAACTACGATTTTAAATATTTGTCTCTAATCGTTGACAGTCAGACCATCTAAAAACTATTTTAGTGTCTCATTGTGAAAATTTACCATATGTTTCCTAAGGAATAATCAATAAATACTAATACATAATGGTTAGTTACATGTGACATACCAATTTAATGTAAAGTATCCCTTTGGTACTTTCCTTCCTTTCAGTATTACAACAAAGCGGAAATCCTTCTCGGAACCACCTTGACAACTACAAAGAAATCAGTTGGTTGACCAGAAGACCTCTAGATGTACCTTAACTATTCCAGTCCTCAGAACTATGGCTCAGAGATTATCTGCTTAAACGTGCTACGAGTTCCAAAACTCAACCAAACCCCGCAGCACTCTACCAAACACAGCGACTCCATTTCAACTTAATCAAAATTCAAACTCGAACCCTAAGCCAAACGTATTCTCACAGTCTTGGCAGGAATTTTTTATTGACCACAATATATAAGATGAACATGTGTGTATATATAGGAAATGAGTATATTTAACCACGTTATTAACAACAACTTCCATGGAAAGCAAAATTATACGAAAACACTACAATTCTACAAAAAATTTAATTGACACCAAAATTACAAGGAAAAATTGAAGAGAGAGATGATTTCAATAAATACTATATTTTATATTTCAATAAATAGTATATTTGATGAAAGATTATGGAACGTATGTTGATTTAGAAAGCCGTGAGTCTCAATATTTATCTCAATAATGTTAATAATGCAGTAAAACTACTAAAAATACCTATAATATAATACGCACCTAATTTCATTAAGCACCCGAGATCAAACGATATGAAATGTAGGAAAAGAACATTCACATCCATTGGATTGTGGGGAGAATGAAATGCTCCTCTATCTCGAGCACTGCCACGTGGCGTCCAAGAAATGAAGGATGGAGTTGGAGACCCTCGGGACAAGTTCAGCCTCCGGGAGACTCCGATCTTTCACCTCTGGCTGGAACAAAACACACACGCGCGGAAACATAGTCACCGCCACCGAAGCTGCCGCCGCGACATGTGACTGGTTCATCATTAAGAATTCTGGAGCCAACGGTAGTACATATAGAAGCAGAAGAACACCTGAGAGTGTTGACCCAATTATTTGTTGTTTCAAGAGTTATTATGTGGAAATAAAAGAACCAAACCTAATTAATTTTTGTTGTTCCTTTCAGCGCGCAATTCCCGATTTACTGTACTAGTAGCAAACTTCTATTTGTTGTGTTATTAACATGTGCTTATATTTGTTGTGATTATTCTTTTGTACCTCGAAGATGGTTGCCTAATTTTAACCCCACATATTTCTTCATTTGATCACTAATGCACATGGGATTGTTTCAGCATCAAAACTGCAATAATGTTTTTTTATAAAATGAAAGAGAATGGTTTCAGTTGACCCGATTGTTCAAACATTAAGCGACGCAAACTTTTTGGTTCAGGAACCATCCGTCTAACGGTAGAGTTGAAGAAAGCATTTTCCAACAAACAGAAACACGATATTTTAAAAAACAGTTGAGTGCTGTCAGAATATGGCAATCTTAGTCTTCTTTTCTCCTGTTATCCTGAGATTAGTTACGAGAAGAAGAATTCGATATGATACTATGTGTTTGGATTTTTACATTCCTTCCACTGATACCTCTGAAAGTGACTATCATCAATAAAAACCATTGATTCACCTATCTGGTCAACCGCACCTATTCCATCTCGATTCCTATCCAGTTTTCTATCCCTTGCACAAGCGTAATACTAACAAGCCTTGCAAAGCCTCCTTTTTACGCACCACCCTGGGCGGATACGGATTTTTTTTCGGTTGTTGGATGAGTGGTACCCAGTCGCCGTGCGGGAAAAGTTGATTGACTGCGATTATCCGTTCACGGATTCATCGACAGCGTGTGTCTAAGGCACCGCAAGGTGCCGGGATAGCTCCGAGTTATATGCCGAGGCATAGGATTTGATGGAACGTTTCCATGGTTTGGTTTCCTTTATTATTACAATCAACACGCAGAAGAGGTAAGGTAAATAATTTTATTTAGAATTGTTAGTTGCCTTTAAAGATTTGGCAAAGTTGCCAACACTACATTCTATCAAATAATGCATATCTCTCTAAACTAGACCATCAAAATATATTTTCAGTTTTCATCTTCTAATTGGAAACAGAATGATGAAACTGACACTATATACCTATACGTATTTAGAAGTTCTTTATGTTCCATACAAACTTTTAAAAAACATTTATGTTGTCATGTTTAAAATCGCAAACTAAATTGAGTATAAAACTTGAATAATAATAATAATAATAATAATAATAATAATATGACATTTGAAGTACATATATGATGCCTAGTAATATTTGCATTTCAGTGCTCTTTTCACCAATTTCAAACGTATGTTGAAATTCTGCTTTAGTATCAGCAATAAGAATATAGTATTGTTAGAGAGACAAGAAGATTATGCATTCACAGTAACGAACTTCATTATAATATACAATGAAATTCTACTCCTATTCTTTCTCATGTCATTTTATATTTTGCGCCGTTTTAATTATTTACGTTTTTCATAAAAGAAATGTTGGTGTGCGTACTACACTATGCCTGCCACGGTAAAGCTCCGTGACATCATTCATCCCACACCCCTGGAAATACAGGAAGAGTTACAATGATGGCATCGCGTCCGAAAGAAGACGAGAGGAGATCGGAAACCCACGAGCGCCTTGCAGGATGCGATCCGCAGTCACCGGTTCACAAAGTTACTCAAACAAAAACAATCATAAAGCACCCGTCTGTTGTCCATGTCGCTGTCTACGCGCGCTACCAGGGCGAAGGTGATGCAAAGAACGGATCGCGTAGTGGGACAAAACGTGAATTGATAGACTAAACCGGGAAAGAAAAAAAGGGCATTTTTATAAAAAAATTCCCGGAATATTAGCACTAACCGAACATAATACCTTAACACACGTCGAAATCATTTATAAAGTTAACCTAATCAAACTGCCTCAGATAAACGTTCAGAAAATGTCAAAAAGTTGATAAACTGATTTTTGTTTTGATATTATTTTTTAATAATTTTACAACTCGTATCCCAGCAGTGCGGGATTTCATTCATTTCAGAAAATTATTGAGTCCTTGTAGTACATGAATTTTTATGATTGTTCTCATATTTCCGTTCTTTTTCATTTTATTCCAGGTTCCTTTACATACAAATGAAGATACTGATTTTACACACAATAACAGGAATAATTTCTTGCGTGAAAGTTTCCATGTGTCAGAAAATTTTATGAAATTACTTTCACAATTTAAATCCTGTAATATGACATCCAGGATATACATACAGTTTTTTACAACTACTCGCCAAATGATATCGGTTTCATTCCAATGTGACGGAATGTTTCGAAGCCAAAAGTACATTCTCTTTTTCACTTTAGCTCCTCGCGGCGCGAGCGGCGCCTTCAGAAAATGTCCCGCCGTCCTGCACTGGCTTCCTCGTGGACGTTCTTGCAGCGGGACGAGGTTTCCGGATCCGGTTTGAACAGGTCTCTGCGAAGATGTGGTATTACTACAGCAGCACCCGCAGCAGCAACGAAGACGACGGGAGCGGAAGATGAGATCACAGTGACGGAGGTGGATTGATGATCAACACACAGAAAACATGTTGTTGCGAAGGCTAGTGGAAGAACTCGCGTCATTGTCGCATTGCAGCTCTCACGAGCCTTCTTTACAGAACAGAGTTAGATTTCGAACGTATTGTTACTCATTTGGAACTCCGTAGTGAACACTTAACAAGGGTGCGTGTAATTTGTCCACGCCTCCTGAATTCACAAACGAAAAAACAATGAAATTAAAAAAGGAAAAGATCAATAAAATTAAAATAGAAAAGACATGAACTCTGTCCAAATTTATGAAGTGTTTATCCTACATCGGGTGAAAAATCACAGCATCTCTCCTTCCAAATTCCCTCGCCCAAGTAAATGGTTGGGTGGAAGAACACGCCACATGGCCTGAACCTCACCAAAAACCAAAAATAAAATATTATTTTATTGCATTGATAAAAAACAATTTAAAAAATTCACGCGCCAATCTAAAATACATTTTGAAAATTCAAAATATTTAATTCAAAATATTTATTCCACACACCTTCATTGTCAGTACAACACCCAGTCACATTGTACTAATATTTTTTTAAATTATCAGTCTTCGTAATTTTTTATGCAACAATGATGCAATTTTGTCGACAAACAAAGTAACAGGAATGGAAAAAACAGCCAAATGAATCAATACAATAAAACGTCAAGCAACCTCCTTTGTGATTCAATTTTAGTGCGATGAATACGCTCAAGCTAAAATAAAAAGGTTTTCACCAAGTTGGTCTTGACTATGGTGTGCACAAACATAATTTTATGTGTACCCGGTACACTCAAGGACGTTAAGCATACGAAATCTCCCCCCACCGGAGTTTGACACATAAGAAGCAATGGATTGTGAATAGCACCGAATTGTTGTCAATACCCTGTAGATTCTCATCGTTGGAACCTGGCTTGGACGAAGACCTGAAAAGGGTTTAGGAGTGAACTTTAGAAGTGTATCTGATGGGGTGAATGCCCGAATGGGATTCAGGGAAAACCCATCCAAGCGAGCGGAGCGAGTCGATTAAACAAAATAAAACGAAAAACAAACGAAAATAAAATCGAATATATAATATAAAGAGCAAACAAAATTTTTTGGGGGGCAGTAATTGTTTCAGCTCTAACTATGTGTTCTATTTTAAAATATTTTTTAGAATTATTATAATGACTGAAATAGTTCTTTACATTTAAAATAAAAGAAGAAATGAATAAAACGCAAACAAATTTTAAGTTCTGGGTCCTGCATGGGAAGCATCTCACTTCGAAGTGCCATTTTAGAAAATTGTCTCCTTGACACAAACGTGTGCACGATCATAATTTTATTTACAATGAAAATTATATTTTCATATTAGTACCGAAGATTCGCACCCTTTCGAAGTAGCAAAGTGATTAAATGAAAACGTTCTGCACCCAGTCTCCTATTTTGATCAACCTAATCAATTAACCTGATCAACCTGATCGGAATTAACGCAATTTAATCAATGAAATTCACGTGAGCAAGCCGCATGTACTCAGTTGGTTTAAAACTCTCATTTCTACAATCACACAAAATGCCAGCTCACCATCACCAACTAAGAGTTTTACATTCTTGTGCATTATGACAATTATGATGTTCTATGTGGTAATAAGACTTCCAACCATTCCACGCAAAGTGACAAATAGTTTCCTCATATTGAGGAATTGCTTGCATGAAGTTAATTATTGGAGATATAAAAAATTATTTAAAAAACACTAGGAATGGAAAGAATTAATATTTGCTATCTGATAGAAGGATACTAACGAAATTTTTTACAGAAACTATGTTTTAAGAGGTTAAGTGGAAATTTATATTAGTTCGGAAATAACAGAAATAATTTCATTGTCAAAAACACTCAATGTGTACGAACAGAAATTAAATTACTCTATTTACTGGAAGCTCAGAAGGTACTACCATCCCAAAATATGCCAAGTGTCATAAAACAAATTCCTCACCCCCTTCTTTTATAAACTGCTGTTTTTATTGAAAGAGTAGTTGAGAACGCTTCTATCATCCAAAACTATNATATATATATATATATATATATATATATATATATATATATATATATATATATATATATATATATACTGATCGTTACACGACTGACTGATTAAAATGATGCGTCATATGACAGCATCGTATCAAGTTGATTAAGGGTTCATTGAAATCATCTCCAAAAAAATTTTGGAATTAATTTTCATCGCAACCAAGAACTTTAATACCTACATTTACTAAATCCCCCACCAAAAAAAGTTTTATTTCGAACACTAGTAACTTATTAGTTTTTTTTTCATTAAGAACTCACGCATTTAAAAATATTCTTGGTGATAGAAAATGTTTCAAACTTAAAAAACTACCGAAACTTGCCTAAAATTGAAAAAAAAAAAAAAGTAATTGAATATGAGTTCATAACTGCCAGATTATTTCATTCTTGCAACACGTCGCATAGCACCATGGACGTAAGCTAGTGTATATCAATTAAATCGAATCCAATTCATTTTATGGGGGGCTTTAGGGCTCGTCATATTCAATTACATTAAAATTTAAGAAAAGTATTTCATTAATTGTTCTCAAATTTTGAAGAACTCTTCTTAAGGAAAGTATTAAAGGAACATAGGAGCGGAAATAAATTTGACTGTTTTATAGAGGATTCAAAGAGAACAAAATCCATCTGGTGACAATCAAACAAACTGATGAGACCGGTAGAGACCAATGGTGGTCATTGTAGTACATGCTGACAAGCAATTTACACTGGTTGATCGGTAGATTGTAAACAGATTCATCAGCGATGTGAAGGTGTCAAAGAGTCAATTGAAATAAAAAACGTCGTGCCAAAATGAACACAAGTGATAAACAGATTATGCGGTTAGGTTTGACTTTCGACAGTTTGTGTTATTTGATTCGCGGAAGAGAACAATCTGTTCAAATATATGAATGAACTTCAGAACAACTGATCTTACATAAGAAAACGACAAGGCAACGCTGGGTATTCAATTGATAAAAAAATATTAGCGCTGTTTATTCACCGACCGTCGTAGTCTCGAAACCCTCGAGGTTCGCTGGGCCGCGACGCTTCTCTTCCTCAGGGCCACTGCGCAAGCGTAGCAGATGACAACCGCGTTGAGGCGATAACGCTGTCAGAAACGCAAAGAACGATAAGGCGACAAACCACGCGGTCGAAATTTTTTTTTGTCAGAGCTTCCTTTTTATCTTGCTCATCCTTTCCGGGTTCGCATTTCTCCTGTCTTTGTTGAGGGATATCAACATGGCGAGAGATTTAAGTGGAGTAATAAATTTACAAGGAGTTTACTTGGTAACTGGTTTAACCGGAGAGAGAGACTAACAAAAAGATCTCTAACTGACAAGATATGTTTTGTTTTGCAAAGTTTTATCCCCTATTTCGTGCGAAAAAACAACAGCATTATCGAATATGAACGCTACACCATTGAGTGAAAAAAAGAAATTTGGGATGGTTTAATAATATTTAATAAATAAAAATTAGAAATTTACAGGTTAATTATATTTCATCAATATTTTACTCTTTATTTACTCACACTTTGAGTAACAAAAAATGATAATAGTTATATTTTTTCAACATACTCTAAAGTGAGAATTGTAAACTCCAAACTCGTTTCTCGTAAAAAAAACTTTCGATGGACACCTTTGCCTATTTTCTGGAATATCATTCAATACTACTTTTTTACAATTAACATAATGGTTTATGTAATATTACACCTGACGACAACTCATTCTACAGTCAAAACGTGTTCTAAAAAAGCATAAAATTAATAGTAATTGACCATCAAAACGTCGTAAGTCTAAAATCATTTTTACATCTTAATCAAATAAAAAATGTATACATTTTCATGATGAAACTTATTAATATATGTTATGAAATAATTATTATATTTTTAATATCCCGGTTAACTCTAAATCATGCGCCGGAATCATGCTGACTCGTTCATGTCATGAGACATGGTCAACGAAATGTCTATGTCAAAATAGCTCGACATGTCCCAAATACAAAAATTTCTGAGTTCAAGAGTTAGTTTCAAGCGAATAATTTCTTTTTCCTCATTAAGTGTCTATGTGGTTTCCCAGCAGAACCCTATTTCCTCTTTAGGTTTGGGAATTCTGTGACTTCATTAAGGAAGTGGGTCAGTTCATGATTTCAATTGTTAGATGATTACAAGGTGAACGGCTCTAGATAATAAGATGGATGAATCACGTCCTACGCTGTGGTTAATGTAGTGTTGGTTCTCTAAATGTTATTTCCTTTTACGATGAATCAGGAAAATAGTTTTCCTCTTTGTCATCCCTACTCTCTTCCTAGGAACGCATAAGTGCTTTTTCTCTCTAAAAATAGAGAGATATAGCTTTCTCATCATTTCCAGCATAAGAATAATTTAATTGCTTTCCTGTTTAATCTCATTTCAACTCAAGTCTTACATCTATATCATTTTTGTTTAAATAAAACAATAAAGTCACTCACATATTTGAAGAAACTGTTTCCGTTTTTACCTTCGTCAGTCATGTACATCTTATACACATCTTTCAACAAACTGTTTCAGCTTTCGCCTTTATCGTACAGGCTACAGAGCCAAGCACCTCCGTCTACGTATCACTCAAAAGCTTTCTTACATTGTTGGTAGTGTTAAGAATGACAGCTTTTTGCATGAGTGTATAAACATTCTTATTCAAGTCAAGAATCTTAAGACTCGTGCATATTATTATTATTATTATTATTATTCCGACATTTCTCTAATACTCAGCCCTGTCGCTGGATATTATTCACCTGCCATTTAACATTTTTATTTTTGGCCAGGCTTTACTTTAGGAAAGGCAATTCAGCCTCATTCCTTATTACCCATTTCATCCCTGCACCACCTGTTACACTATTCCACTAACTTTGACAAATAGTATGTTCTTATAATTTAAAACGATAAAAATTTTCTAACTATATGGCACGTTTGCAATACGACTGCTTGTTGACCTCTTCTAGCTATGTTCGTGGGGAGTCCTAAATCTGCCAGAGTTTTTGGAAAAGTCTTTGGAAACACTCCCTCAGCCGAAATCACTATCGCAAAAATGTTTACTTTGTCCAGCTTCCAGATTGTTTTCATTTGTATTGCCAGTTCCTGGTATTTACTTTTCTTCTCTCCTTCTATTTTAATGACATTGTGAGTGAGAGGTACGGCGCTGTCAATTAATGTTGCTGTCTTCGTCCCGGCGTTAATCACAACTATATCTGGTTTATTAAAATTGATGGTTCGATCCGTCAGCACCGGTCTATCCCAGTACATGATAACACCCTCTAACACTGATGGTGGGGTATACTTGTAATACGGTGGTGTTGTAGCTCTCTGCAGCATATTATACTTAAAACCCAGTTCTTGGTAAACAATTTTGGCAAGCTGATTGTGTCTGCAGAGGTAGGC
>NNCF01135024.1:1281301-1346581 GCA_002313205.1 Laupala kohalensis | reverse complement strand
TTTTTTTTTTTTGGGGTGGGGGGGCTTTAGGGCTCGTCAACATCGAAGGTCATTAGAGCCCATCACAGCTGGTGACGAAGTGATGTAAAGATAAGTTTAAGTAAAAGAAGATTAGTAATCAGGTCTTTTTTTAAATAACAATCCAGTGTTGTGTGTCAAAGCAAAATATTCAGAAGCGTAAGTCCCCTGTGGGGAGAGCGAAATCGATCAAACACAAGAAAGCAAGAGATGTGCTCGATGTAGATCAAGATAAAATCAATCAAGATAAAGAAGAAAATGCTAGTATTACAGAAGAGCCAAAAGAGAACACAAATCTCAATGTAGAAGGTAAAATAGACTTGTTAATAAGTGAAATGAGAGAAATTAAGCACAGTATCGAATTTTTAAGTGAAAAGAATGAATTTTTGTGTAATGAACTAAATGAACTACAAAATAACAATAAAGAAGTGATCGAAAAAACAAAGAAAATAGATGATTTGGAAGACAAATTAAATGTGTTAGCTTATTAAGTAAATTAACTGTAAAAATGTAATATTAATTGATGACACAAATATTGATATACTTAATAATGAAAATAACCTTAATTGCTCGAAATATTTAAATGTGCTAACTGAGAATAATATGTATCAATGTATAGATAGTTACACAAGAGAAGAGATAAAAAAGAAAAAACTAACTCAAGTATGCATGACCATATCATAATAAGAGGAAATAGTTTAAACCCCTATATTTACAATAGTTTAAACTCCTATATTTACAAATTTAAACTTTCTGATCATTATGCTATGGGCATATCTATTGAATACAAAAATCTCTATGTCAACAATTGTCAGGAAAAAAGGCAAATCAAAAAATGTTTTGTTAATAAAATAGTCTAAACAAGTACTTAAACAAATTAAATATAGAAATTCTACAGGACAAAACAGCTAATGAAATTTATGAGGCAATTAGAGAAACTTTTAAACAATCTTTCAGTGAAACTATTAGTATAGTAAAAAGATAAAAATACTAATATTACCACATGGATGAATGATGAGATAAGAAATTCAATGTTCAAAAGAGATGTTACATTTAACAAATGGAAAAATACGTCTATTCTAAATTCAGAAGATAAAAACGCACTCAGAATAGAATATAAATTATTAAAAAATGAAATTAATGCTCAAATAATAAGTCAAAAAATATTATACTTTGCAAACAGTTTGAAAGAAAGAAATATGATGCTAAGAAAACTTAGCAGACAATGAATGCATTATTAGCTCGTACAGAAAAAGATTCATTAGATTCAATTATAATTGAAAAACTAGGCAGAACAGAGAATATTGATAGAATTTTGCTTACAATTTCAAAAATCTAATTGATAAAATAGCACATAATTGTAAAATAGAAACCTGTAAGATAAATACAGAAAACTCAGTTATAAATTATTCCTACATGCCAGAATCAGATGAGGATGAGATAAAAAAAATTGTCATAAAGATGGATAACAAAAAAGTGCCTGGTATAGATCACATAAAGGGAATGCAAACATTTAATTCAACTAATAATCAGAATAATCCACAATAGCATACAATCAGGAAAATTTCCAACAAAATTAAAAGAAGCAATTATAAGACCTATTCATAAAGGAGGTTCTTTCTTAGATTACAATAATTATAGACCAATATCGATTCTAAACTCAATAGGAAAAATATTTGAAAAATATATTTCACTTTAACTAATTACATAGAAAAATAAGTTATAATATATGAACAATTTGCATATCAAACAAACAAAAGCACTGTAAATCTTTTAGAGAATATTGCAAATTTAATACATACATGACTTTATAAATGTGAACACACACACACACACACACACATATATATATATATATATATATATATATATATATATATATATATATATATATCTTTCATATCACATGTCTAAGGCATGTGATATAATTAATCATGAAAAATTAGTAGAAGCCTTAGAAAAAATAGGAATCTGAGGAAACACATTATAATTATTTCGAAGTTATATAAGTGAAAGGTCCTATAAAGTAAAAATAGAAAATATTTATAGTAACAGTATCAATTTAGACAAAGGTATTCCCCAAGGAAACTATCTGGCTCCACTACTCTACATTATATATGTAAATGATGTAAAGGAGTGTTTCAAAAAAATGTAAATTTTTCATTTATGCAGACGACAATATTATAATTTCATTTACTAAAGATTAAAATAAGGCCCTACACATTTTACAAAACGAGTTTCAGAATTTTCACATTTGGTCGCATGCAATAGGTTTCACTATAAACAAAAATAAAACCAAATTATTACATATAATTACTCCACATACTAAAAGAATAGAGTGAGGAATAATTTTCCATAATAGAAATTGTATTCATTAATATTTCCAAAATTGTAAATGTACAGATATAATAGAATTGGTTAATAATCTTAAATATTTAGGGGTTATTATGAATAAAAATTTCATTTGGAAAGAGCATATCTTATGCAGTAAAAAAAACTTAGAACTTGTTTATGGAGAATGTGCAATACAAAAGAAATTACGCCAAATTATATACTCAAAATAATTTATCATGCTTTATTTGAATCAGTATTAAGATACGGAATCAACATCTGGGGTTCCACATCCTACTCACATATAAAAATTCTACAAAAATTACAAGATAAAACACTGAAATGTTTCGGTGAAATTAAATACAGTAATGTGAACAAAATATATTCTAATGAAAAAATTCTAAACATAAAAAATTTATATGAATTTGAGTTGTTAACAAAATATAGGTTTAATTCAAATGTTTTAGAATTACATGAGCACAAACACAAAACAAAAAATATAACAATTTTAAAATCCCATATTACATTAATAAATATGGAGAAAGAAAAGTAGACACCGGTATACCTCAATTATTAAATAATTTACCCAGTAATATAATTGAATTAGAAACAAAATATAAGTTTAAAAAAGATTTGAAAACTCGGATGTTAGATAATATGAAAGAAAACAAAAAATATAACTTTTTATGTAAATAGTGATTAGAATTTTATAACATTAAAGTATAATAATACAACACAAAATTATTTTAATTAGGTAAATGGTTAGATAATAATAAATAAAAATTAATCATAGTTTTTTTCAGTTGGTTTATTCTTCATGTAAATGGTTTATAATGATACTGAGTTTTAAGATTGTGAATTTGACAAATGTAAACTTATATGATAACTATATAACTAATTGACAGTTGTAGTAGAATAACTAATATAATCTAAAACAAAATAGATAATCTCCATGACATGTTCATGAGAACGTAGAGAAATTTTTATATCCAAAATTAATTACCATAATGTATAACAAATTGCATACTAAAGGTACTAAAAATGTAGTACTAACTTTGTATAGTGTAATAGTAAAATAATAAATAACAAAATAGATATTGAAAAGACTGAAAATGAAGATAAAATAAACAAATATGTACACAAATGTAAAACTAAGATACAAAATAACTTGTATATTTAAAAGATTGTAAAAACAATTTGTATAATGTTTTTGTATCACTTTTTGTATAACTTTTGTTAAAACTGAAAATAAATTTCAATTTCAAATTATTATTATTATTTTCATTATACATTAATTCTCAGCTCAAGGCTGGAGAAGAAGAGATGCCAAGTATTCCTTTCTATGATTTGATTTAGTATTCAGAAGAACTTCCGGACAGTTCGACACGTTTCGAGGATAACAGCTTTTTGCACCGGTAGGAAAAGGTGTCGAGGGAGGTTCAATTTTTCTATATTTCTGAACAAGTCTGTGGGGATAATGCCAGTTGCTGAGATAATGATTGGAATTATATCAACTCTGTCAGTCTTCCATATCCTTTCAATTTCTTCTTTTAATTTGGAATACTTGTTAACTTTCTCGGCAGCCTTTGTCAGCATACCATTGCTATTCGGTATGGCTACATCTATTATGAAAGAAGGTACCCGGTCTTTTTACCTATGGAACGCCTGATCAAGTCTATTATATTCCACCGTCCAGTCCGTCAATATTGTTCTGCTATATAGCAGGTAGAACTCTGCATTTTCCAGGACAGGACTAGGATTGAACTTGTAGTACGGAGTCTTCACTTCGAGAAGGCCATACATCAGAGCTAGCTCCTGATGTACAATCTTGGCAACTTCGTCGTGACGTTGCAAATAATCTGTCCCGGCCAGTGCTTCGCATCCACTAACAACATGCTGGATAGTCTCTGACTTCAGAAAGAAACAACCTCCACTTATCCGTCTTTTATTATGTGTTTTACATAATTTTTTGTACGGATGACCTAATCTTGGATAGCCAACATGAATCCCTCCGTTTCAAGATCACTTTCCTTAAGCCTTGCGTTTGACGCTTCTCTGTCAACATGTGGCAAAGGGTTATTGAAGGTGTTTACCGTCGAGGGCCATGCTTTTCCATTAAGTGATGTGGCTCGCTCTCAGATCCTCATGATCATCTGTCAGAGATTGTTTCTGGGATAAGTTCAGACATGTTAGATGGTTGTCGGCTTCACAGAAGACTTAGTGCATGAGAGACTCAGATGTACGGTTCAGGAAGTACTGCCTCAGCTGTAAAACCTGCTTATTGTGCGGTATTTTTATGTCGGTAAGCCCGCGTCCCCCCTCAGCTCACGGAAGCAGTGCTTTATGTACACTCGAATGTACTTGGTGTTTCCTGTACTCAGTCATGCTTGTTCTAATCAAGCGCTGCAGACTACTTAGTTCTGTAGTAATCCAGGAAATGATTCCGGAAGAAAAAATGAGTGAAGGTATAGCGTAGGTGTTAATGACTTTTATAAGATTTTTCCCGTTAAGCTCTGTCCTCATCAATGATCCGAGCCTCGTTTTGAACTCGTCCTTGAGTACATTCTTTGTGTCTCCATGGTATACCCGACGTGCTTGCTGGAATCCTAGGTACTTGTAGAAATCTCTTTCAAAAGAGGCTCGATCATTCTTCCATTCATTGTTTCATATCCCCGGAGCTCGACTTTCCTTTTCTTTATGTTTAATGTTCGACACTTGTCCAATCCAAACGACATTTGAACATCGTTGGAAAACATTTCAGTGAGTATAATCAATTCTTTTAGCTGTGCATTTTTTTATTTTTTTTATTTCTATAACAAATTTCTATTTTTTATTTATTATTATTATTATTTCGTTACTCTTCATGACTTCATGGTGGTCGGTTAGCTTTCGAACCAACTCCACGTTGCACTTTGCTTCCTAAGGAATAGGTCCGAGAGTTGTTGCTCTCATTATAGTAGCTTTCGTAGAATGTGGGCAGTTCCCTATTATCGTACACTTGCCAGTCTTTTGAATTGCTAGGCAGTTTCGACAAGTTCTTGTTTAAATTTTGAGTAATCGCATCCAAGACTCCAATTACAATCGCCATGACTTCTGTCTTTTCATTCCACATCTGTCCAACTTCTATTGCCAAACTCTTGTATTTTAGATGCTTTTCCGCCTCCTTCGAAATGATATTCTGGACTCACGGAGTAGCGACGACTACGATCTTGCATGACTTGTTGTCCAAATTCTGGATGATAATGTCGGTGTATTATTATTATTTATTTTCATGAACTTTTTTCACAACTTGTAGTTGAATTCAGGTAAGGTACGGGATATACCAAGCATCTTCACCTCAAACAATGTCACAATTTAAAAATCTTCTGACTATTCTACAGGTGTTAAGGATGGCTGCTTTTTGTAAAGTTCGAAATATGTTTTTTGGGAGATGAAGCCGATTGATGCTCAGATGCAGACTGTGAGGAATGACTCCAGTGGTGAACAGGACTATAGGAACTATATACGAGTATACATACTCCATATTCCATAAGCGAAGAATTTCTGTTTTCAAATCTTCATATTTTTGAATTTTATCATTGTAAGTAGTTTGTAGGTTGTGGGTGTTGGTTACTGCAATATCTATGATGTGTGTGATTTTCTTGAGTTTGTCTATTAGAATAATATCTGGTGTTATGATGGATTGTGGAAGAGGTGATCAGCTGGAGTGTGGAGGCCTTTGTCTGAAATAAATGCACCTTCGCTTGTTTTTCAACAACTGCGAAGATCGTGAGAAGCAGTAATTGTATGGAATCGGTTATCGATGTCTGAAATGTTGCAAAGTTTATGTAATAAATGAAACAAAGGTACTGAGGAGGAAGAAGAAAATATAGACAAAATACGAATTTCTGAAGGAAAGTTGAAAGAATACAGAAGATTAAGAAAACAGATATGACTTTACCAAAATCTCTACTTTTATCATGAGAATATATAGTTCTGATTATCATTCACAAACAGTATTTCAAATCTTAGTCGATGATTAGACTGGCCATATTGAGAACATTGCCTGGAATTGTAGATGAACAACTCCCTGAATGCAGATATGCAATATGCATTGTGGAGTTACTATCCCTCAAACGTCGACAAACCGGCGGCTCCGGGACGCGTCTGCTATCAATTAGACGTATCAGGATATCACATGACTGAAAATTAACTCCCCTAGGGGTTCGAGCCACGGTCTCGATGTAGACAGACGGCCTGCCACTTCCTAGTGGATCGGAAATAAGAGGCATCGAGACAAGCTCCCCTCTAACTGCTTGCTTCTCGACTCTCCAACTCTGTGCGGTGAATAGTAGTGACGAGTCCGCCGCGTCGGCGTCGTCATCGACCATATTGGTCCGCTCTATTCATCACAGTGGCTGATGGCAACAGTATCGTCCGAAGATTGCATTTCTGCATTCTATTGAAGGGAACTTTCTTTTTGGGCATGAGAACTCATAATTCCTTCTTTGATTTCTGGCAACTTAAAGCTCATCTACTTCCAAAATCAGATACACTTTATTTAAACGTTACCATTTAAATATTGTAATACTATTGGGACACTACCAAAATTGTTAATACATTTTCAAGCACCACTATCTTCTATCGCATACTTCGCGTCCTTATTTTTTATTTTTGAGTCACCTGCTTGAAACCAATGTGCGGAGTAATAATGTTAAGAAACTTTTATATTTTGTTAATACACTACTGGTAGAGGGATATTTGTAACCCCATAATATAAATTTGCCTTCCTCCAAAATGACCGTTGCCTCCCTCGAACATGACAAATGCTTACGTTGGATGAAAACGAAAATTAAACTAAATGTATACCTGAAAATAAAGCAAGATCCGCAAAATAAATTTATAGATTTATTTTCTGCATCCTATCGTTGACTTACTTTGAACATAGCTACGGTAGGTAGGCGATTTGGTCATTTCATTTCTTGAGATGTTAATGCAAAAAATATTAGCCATTTTTTTTCATCTAGCTTCACCAGTATTTGACGACTCAATGGGCATCGGTTATGTATCTAGTACACGCTGCCTGAAACCTATTTGAGGGAACTTTTCGCGTAACTGGATCCTCTACCATTAGCCTCTGGCATTGCCTCCGCCCGCACAGTGGAACTTGTCTCTGGCACCGCCCTTCTGCCGTCCTCATTTCCTGGCGCTAGAAGCGTAATGGAAACGTTACGCAATTACCCAGTTGCATTTTATCACCATAATGACGGGGAATTAACGACGTCGGGTTGAGGATGCGCGTGCGAAGGTGCGAAACGAGTTCGGAGGAAGGAAGAGAGCATGTGATGGGGTCCACCAAGATGACGGATATATGGGTGCGTTGGTTCCGTAACACGTGATCCGCGTGCATTGAAACTGACTAAGAAACAAATATATGATTAATTTATACACAAGGTATAGGATAAAGTTCAGTTGCCGCGTAGTTTATAATTAGAATATTACATGAGGTGAAAGAGATGCCAAAAGTTGCAGAAGATGACAAAGATATATGAAAAGGAAAAGAGAACCTACCGCAAATACATTAAACAGTTTAAAAAGAAAAGACTGAAGAAGCGGGCTGATTGGGAGAAATTTGTCTCCGACAGTGTGAACACGAATATCAGGGGTTTGCCACGTGTATTTGGTCGAGAAAAAAATAAGAAGAAAACGATTTGGGGGACAATAAAAACAGGATGCCCAGTAACGACTGGTTTGTTAGATACAGGGGAAAAACTGATACAGGACATCTTACATGAGGATGATGAACAGGTCATGCAGCCTCGGGAGTATGAGTATGTAGAAGTAGACAAAGACGAGCAAATTACGCAAACGGAGACAGTGAACGTGATAAGTAAACTTAAAAAGAGCAAAAGTCCGGGGTATGATAACATTACGAATAATATGATAAAAATAATCTAAGGACAGGAAATGAAAAACATAATGCAAAAATGCAACAATTACAGATATTTCCCAAGAAATTGGAAAATAGGACTATTGAAACTATTTCTGAAACCAGGAAATAGAGATCCACAGGTCAATACATCTTATAGACCAATAACCTGGCATAGGAAAGATTTTAGACAAAATCATAGCAGGAAGATTGGAATAAACGTTAATAGGGAAACTGCAAGAAAATCAATATGGATTTACGGCCGGGAAAGGCACTGAGGTTGCCAAAGGGTATTTAATAAATAAGATAAAAGAAAGAATATAAAAATATGTACTCCTAGTATGCATTGACATACAAGGAGAATTTGATAGTGCCCAATAATACAAGAGCTAGAGAAGAAAGACATACCTAGGTAGTTCAAATTAATAAGATATTATTTGGAGGATAGAAATGTGTTGTTGAAAATATGAAATGAGAAAATAAACAGCGCACTAAGGCAAGGTTGCCCTCAGGGCAGTCATAAAGGGCCAATACTTTGAAGGTCGTAATCAATGTGATATTAGAAGGAATAAAAAGGAAACATGTTGAGACAATTGTTTATGCTATTGACATTGCAATCTTCATTGAAGCAGACAGTCGTAGATATTTGGAAAGGAAAACGGAAACCATCTTTAAAAATTTTCGAAAAAAGATATACAGAAGTTAAATTGAGATTATCATGAACAACGTCAGAGGGGATAGCGTTCGGCTTAAAACAGCGAGGACGACATAGAAGATATGCGATAATTAAATTCCCTACGGGGCGGTTACAAATAATACAATCAATAAAGTATTTACGCATCATACTAGATGAAAAACTTACAATTATGAGCTACATGGAATAAGTACCCAGAAAACAAGAAAGATAATGTACGACTGCAAAGTGTGGGCATAAGTAAAATAACAATTGGACCAAAACAGTTAATAGGATTGTGGCAGGCAGCCCTTGGGTTGCATATTACATACGGAGTATTGGCATGGTATGAAAGAAGTAAATACTCGCAAATGGAAAGAAAAATAATTTGCGTACAAAGGCAACTTATCTACTGCCCTGGAGTGGAATGTATCGGAGCACATTCACCAAAGCTCTGCAGGTGCTGTTAGGAGTCTTACCAGTGGATTTGGAATACAATAAATATTACAAGCAAGGATACACGAGGTGAAACGGAGCAGTTAGGAGTTATACGGCTAGATACGATAAGTAAAGGATGGAAAAGAAATATAAGTAATGAATTAGTTAATTGTTAAAATATAAGAAAAAGCGAAAGAGGGGAGAACCACATATAAAAAAGTCAAGGAAGAACCTAATTTCAGACTTCATCGGAATTTCTAATCCTGATAATACGAGAATGGAAATACTTCATTTTTCTAACTACCTTACTTACGCGTGGCAAAGCATAGAATTAGTATCGCTTCCATAAAAATAGATACGTTGCATTGAATATCTAGGGCCGGTTTTATCTAATTGTATTGAATGGATTAAAAAATTTACACCACACGCTTATAGGAAACGTTCAGCTCATTCTCCGCATTCCACACGCTGAGAACGCTTTTCCGCAGATCCCTCAGGTTTTCCACCAACAAACCAATAAGAATAATGAATAAACAGATCCTCAAGGAACCTAAGTTCCTATTTCTACTTGGTACACGCTCCTCTGCATCTTATTAGTCTCGGATTTGATCCGACAGAGCAAACGAAAAGCAGGAGGTGGGTGACCGCCGCGTCGTCACAGGCATTGGACCTGTGTCTCCTTAATTAACCCGCGCCTTCGCAATCCTCTACGTCAGCTTTACCCGTCCACGTTATTGAATTGTACACTACAGAAGCAAAGTGACGACGAGGATGGAAGAGGAGGGGGCAGGGGGTCTCCACAATTTGAAATCACTGGAGAGTGGAATGAAAATTTAAGTGATCTTTCCCTTTTCTTCAGCACAGAAAAATCTCTTTTCGTGCCGTCTTTCCCTTTTCCCAGGCTTTCTTCCCTTTTTCGAGAAACGCCTTCCGCTCTCTGTCGTGGTGGTCTTCCTACTCTGAAAGCCCAAGCCCGAACATTTCCTTGGGTTGCATTACTTATGCTAAAGCAATTAATTTGTTCAAAGATTAGCCATGCATTCCTTGATGTGAACCTACTACCTCCTTTACCCATTACAACTTCTTTTAATTAAATTCAATTAACGTACCGAAGTCGGACAAGTCACGGCCGCGGGGAGAGAGAAGCAGAAAAATGGTGCGAGTGGGGCGTGGATAGAAGGGAGGGGGAGGTGCAGAAGGGACAGATTCACAGTTCGGGTAAGGAAACAGAGATGAGGGTGGGGAGGGGGGTATCTATGACGTCCTTATTACTGAGGACTCGGCATTTTTACCCCCTGACTTCCGCGGATAAGGCAAAAGCAGGGAATTGCAAAGACTGAAGAGGAAAGAACACCGACGTTTGACAGAGAAAGCGCGCGGGGTTTTCGAGATAGTTCCCCGAGTGCGCGAGGACGAACTTCCGAAAACTTTATTTTCCGAAAATAAAAAAAGGAGGTAAGTGGAAGTTTTCCTCTGAAGAGCGAGGCCTCGGCGACGCTGTTGCTGGCGGACGAAGAGGAAGGGACACCAACGACGACCGAGACGGAGTTTTAAAAGGAAAATTGTTTAAAAAGGTATTATTTAAAGAGAGACGGCCACGTCGGTCTACGACTGAGGCAGAGGTTTGCTTTTAATTGCGAAGAGGTAATCGCGGCGTCCCCGTCCCCCTCCTCACAATGAACTAATTACCGCCTGAATGCAAGCGAGCGCTGCGATTGCCAAGTGGTCTCCCTCGTCGCGCCTTCCTCGCTGAAACCTGCGTCGCGGAAGACGTACAGATGATGGCGCTGCATTTGGAGCGTCCTATGGACTGTGAGCTAAATGCAACTACGAGTTTTCTATTAGAAATACAAAAGATTATTTTGAATTTGGAAAGGAAATCACTAGCAAGAACGCTGATTGATATTTTTCACTCCACAGAATAAATTTTTCGTTCCGTCTTTATCATAAATGACGCATTTTGCCGTCTACAAGTGTATCTTAGATTACATCTACAAGTAATCTTTTTGGGATAGCTTTCGGTCACGTGAAAAAGGCGACGAGTTGGGAATCGAACTTGGGACTCCTGCTTCGATCGCAGGAGTGTTAACCACTACACAACGTCTGGGTGGAGTGGTGTACAGTTGTGGAAGGCGAACGGATTAGAAGAGAGTGTCTAAGCGCCCTCTCTTTCAAAATGTTAAGGAATCACAGAGTTCTTGTGTACATTTACCTTTACAATCATGGGCTAATTAAGTAAATAAATAATTAAAAACATACGACTTTTGTGGACGAATAATATTTATATTGTCCGTGAAGAGCTCACTACAGTGAAGAACTATTTCGAGTAGATTACATAATGGACGTTAATTGTAATAGAATCATAGGCTAATGTCTGCTTTTTCAGTGATAGGTGATTGAGAGTGGCTATTTTTTTCCAGCTTTTAAACGGGGGAAAATCCACAAAGCGATACAGACTCTCTCACTCTCGGTTGTATTTTTTCACTCCATTCTTCTATCGTTTCAGATCGGTAATTAATGTGCACCTTGTTATTAATAAAGATTTTGAGGTAATGAATTTTAGATGTAGTAGATGTGTAGAACAGGTACCGATGCAACGTACCGTCATATTCTCCGTATTTTTCAATTCTTATCTCCAGAGGTTGTTTTTAGTCAAAGAACGTTTTTGAGTTCCAACCCTGCGCCGCTCTATCCACTATGACTACTACGGGAAACAATTTCACTAATATTTTATAAAGAAATAATATTATACACTAACAAATGTGATGTATTTCATTGAAAGTTTATAAAATTCATTATTTAATAAATGTGTACTGCAATGATGGAACGTCAAAATGCTGTATAAAGTCCTCAGTAAAATACACTTGGTAAAAGTGAGACAGCACAGCAATCTTTAAAAAGGAGAATAACAAGAAATACAATTAATGTCTCTCATTCCGTTCGAGTATAATCATCTTCTGGTATCATATTTACTTGTATCATAAAGATATTGAGTTGTTGGTTTATTTTCACACTGTATTGAAATTCCTCTACACTTAACTTTAGATCTTTAAACTTTTTTGCTCTTAAAATGAGTGAGAGAATCATTCACACACGTTCAGTTATTTCTTATTAAAGCACATTACAACATATCATTTTGAAACATTAATTTAAAAATGAATTCAGACAGAAAATTACAATTGAGGAAACCTCTCTGCCTGGACTCGACAATGATTGCCCACATCATCAACATGACGTCCTTGCGTCAACTCGCCCGAAAGTTGAAAACTGGCTCGACAATAAACATCTCCTTCCCTACCTAGATCTATAATTCTATCTCCACCTTCGCGGGCGTAACCTCCGGAGCACCCTCCTCCGACACACCCCGCTGCGCTGCGCCTTGAGGCTAGATTGTGGTCCTGAAACAGTTACGCGACGGAAATTGTTCCTTCATTTACTGCTATCGCGCCTCGCACCTTACACGTATATAAACTTAATTTATTTCCCTCATCCGCCACCTCTGAGCTCGACACTACCGTCGTCACTGCGGTTGCAGCTCGGAGCGTATACCTATATATAATAAAGATCATTTCCAAAGTTAACTATTTTATTGCACTTGGGGAAAAGTTGGCACTAAAACTAATTACAAAAAGAGGAAGAAGAAGAGGAGAGGTGAGCGCGAGAGAGAAAATGTAAGAAGGAACGTGAAGTTGCGCGTGTTCATAAGAACACTGAAAATACTCTAGCGGAAATTTAAAACCCCTCGCGAGGAGTGTTGTGTCGTTACCGGAAGACGTTAACCTTTTGCAGCATAAATTTAGAGCCAAGTTTATAAACACGGAATATGTTACACGCACAAAAATGGAGTGAGCCTCATTAAGGAAAAGGGTGAGATTGGTATGGAAGGAGAGAATGAGGTCAGAGAGGATCAAGGAAAAAGTGATTATTGGTTTATAGCTAATAAACTTCACTTAAAAGTTTCAAAATCATCGTACGTCTTCATTTTTCTTGATTATTCTTTGTGCGAAATTTATGATGAAGTACCCTGCTCACAAGTAAAGCTAAGTATAATGTTTAATTTACAAATTTCTCGCAAAAGTACTTCTTTAGATGAAGCATGAAAGTAATTTAACTATTTAACGTCTTTTATTTGTATGTACGATTGGATATACAGGACTTAACTTCTATATTGAGATGCATGTTATCTTGAATACCCCACTACAATGTTAGGAAATTTCATCACTGATTGACGTCATTCTTCACATCCTTTAATATTGAACTCCACACATGACATTTTTACTGAAATTGTTTGTATAAGTAGAATGCGATTCGAAAAAAATAATACAAATACATAATAACGTAAAATATTATTTTGAACAAAGAAGGAAGAAAATTTGAATATTTTTTGATAAGTTTCCTTAATAAACACGACCTCTTATCGTCAATGAATGTAATACGCCAGTAATATTGTAAAACTTATGTTGTTCAAATAGGGCCATTTATTATTTACTGCGAGGAAGAAAATCAAAACCAAACAATTTTTCCTTGTCATCGATTTTTGCCCTTATCTTATTTTTTTCAATTTAATGCGAAACGTACGAGACAATTTCACTTGCACTCAGATATATCACCCAATACCACACTGGCGACTGCACCTGGCAAATCTCTCGCCTTCAACGTCCAGCGAGGTCTTCCGGATCACGCTCACAAACGATTGCGCACGAAATGCGCAATAACCATCCGACTCCTCTACCACCCGAGCGAATATGAGACGGCTCCAAGAAAGGAAAATAAAAGAATGAGTGGGAAAGAAAGAGAGATGGTTACCAGAAGAAGAAGAAAAAAAACTTCAATAATAACACCAACAACGACGAAGTCCTCTATACAAAGGTGCAATATTTTCTTTCGTCCCTTCTCCCTCCCACCGACGCGCCACCCTGGATCGCTTTCTTTATTTCCTGGACGTCTGAGTGCGTGTCAGCGGAGGTGAAGGTGGAAGGGATAGTATGGAAAGACAGCAATGGGTGAAGATGGGTGGAGTGAGGAAATGAAAATATAACATATGTGTAAGGAAGAAGAATAGCCGAAGAAACGTCCATTAGAGAAGAGAAGTCGAAGAATACTGCCAAGGAAAATAACGTTAGAGTGCAGAAGAGAACAAAAGTGACTCAGGCAGGATGTAACAAGGATAGAAGGTGCGGAATCGGAAAGGGCGGGGAAGTGAATGAGACGGGAAGCTGCTCAGGCCACCGTCCTGCAACAGGAAGTAGTCTGGACGCGGAAGGAAAGGTGGTGGGGAAGAGCGGGGAAGGTCAGACTTGTGGGGGCAGCGACAGAGCGAATGCCAGAGACCTCCTCCGAAGGGGACGAACAGAGTGGAGGAGGAAGAGAGGGACGGGGTGTCCTTTAGAAAACCCCCAAGTTTCTTTCTCCCACGTCGGTTGAACAATAGAAGTGCTACCTTCTGAAGCCGTGAAATCCATCTTTCCTTTTACTATTCTTTACTCCTGTGGTTTTCTATTCTTCGAGAAGTCTATAGGCGCGCCGCGGGCGTGCTATCCCCGTCTACCGCCTCCGTCACTCCTCCTCCACTACCACCAATGTGACGACGTCATGCCGTCATAGCGCACCATTGTTGTTGCCGCTAAGCCGCTACACACGACTGTGAGTTCGCGGGTGTCGTATAAGGACGAGACGCGAAGGACCAATGCAAGAGACAGCTGCTGTTAGAAGCTAAGGAGTGGTGGTTGGAACAGAATCGGTGGAGTGATGGGCAGGGAATAGGTACTTACATCAGGATTTCTGTGGGTCATTCAGGGAAGACGCATAAACCTTGGGATATGTATTTCGCTAAATACTTTCGTAAGTGGAAGAATACTTGAAACATTTCATCACATTCTAGGTGACATATCATCTACTTAATATTGACTGTTATGTTTATTATAAGAAACTATTATACTGTACATGAAGGTACAATTTAAAATTGAATATAACTCCCTCTTCATACTGCTTAAGGACGTGTCACGTTTATGATTTTTAACGATCATGAGATATTTTGAAAATTACACCTCTTGTTATAATTAGTCAAAAATGAATTATACAGTTGCCTAAAAACCTTCCAGAGCATAGATGCTACAGAGATAAAGAAAATTAAGGGAAGTGAAGAAAGTTGCCAGAAGGATCGTTTTTAAAGGATCCATTGATCATTAGTAGAACAAAACCATCTCACATAAGCTCCTGTCCACCGTGCACCTATCTTTGAGACCCGAAATAAATTTGTCAGATCACAGAGATGCGGCCAATGGTCATTGAAAAGACTTATCGTTAAGGACGACGAGACGTTCGTCCATAAAGCATAAACCAACCGAATCCAGACTAAGAAACGGAAGTTCCTAGATTGACAAACTAGTACTGCTCTCTCCTCATCGACAATGAATCATCCAATGAATTTCATAGTTATGAAAATTTCATGAACATCACCAACCCTGTCTCTTTGCGACTATTCGTGTGTTTCTTCGGTTTTCATTTAATTTCCATTTTCCCCTTCTGATATCTCTTAAAACTGTTCAGTTGAGAGGTTTTTGTACTTGTATCCGTAAAAGGACGAAATATTGTCCAGATCGAGACTTATGATTATCGTTTTAGCTCCGCCAACAATATGGGAAGCACACAAACATTCTTCCACTTTTTTTCATTTGGTATGCACACTAGAAAAAAAATCGACTATTAAGTTTTCTTCTTCCCTATTATTAACATACACGAATCTCTTGAATTGCTGTTAACCACACCGCCAGGTAACAGATTAATTATGTTATGTTGAATGAAACAGGGAGATGGGATCGAGGATGGAACCCGGAGCCTCTGTTTTTGCGTGCTGTCGCGCTACCTCTCCCATTCCCGTTCGCCTCCCGAGTCACAAGTTGAAAGAAAACGGTTGCGCTGTTAACGTCTGTCATTATAAAATTAACAACTTTTCCGACCTTTTTCAAACTTAAATTCCAGATAAGTCTGGAAAAGATCATAAAAGTTAGTAATTTTTATATGACAATGGTAGACGGGGTCGGGAGGTGAACTGGATACCATTGTGGTAGCGTGCCAGTGCTCTAAGCAGCAGCTCCCTGGTTTGATCCCGGGTCCCGTCTCACATTTTCATGCAATACAAAATAATTGATACCCTAAATCTTTAGAAACAGCTAAAACGAAGGAATGAATTTTTACGTGGTGTTATCGTAATGTATGCTTTGAGTATTGCAAACATATGAATCTAACATAATAATTGGGTTTTTAAATGTGACCAGCAGAACTATCATACGACGTATTACGGAAGTCAGTGAGTTGGGCTATAAATAAGCACAAATCAATTATTGCACTTCAGTGGTAGAATATTTATATTTCTTGTACTATAAAGATATTCAAAAATGGGTCTTGTAAACATTTGTGATAAATATTTTATAGTAATATCCAAGTTTTTCAAATCAGCTCTCAACTTAAAATGTAGGTTCCGGATGAAATCTTGTATTAAATAGCATAGATTTTGAAACTATGTTTGAGAGAAGACCAAGTTAAAACGTGAGACAGGAAAGGGATAGAAGCTCAGTAACCTAACATACACAATTTTCCGCTCAGTGTCTCCCATTGTCACGTATCACTTCACTTCCATGTGCCCCCTGCTACGTCTTCATTAGCGAAGGCCTATGTTGCAGGCGTGCTTCATTCCAGGGGCGCTACCCTTTGATGTCTCTTATCGCGTCACCTGAGTGCGCACCTGCGACGCAGTGCTTCACCTTGTCTTCAGTTCATCCGTCGCACGAACTGACAGCGTCTTCAGAAACGACGGCTAATTGCGGATGCGCCGCAGTAAAGTGGGACGGTTAAGAGGAGCCGGCGCTCGAAGAAAAAGAGCACACTGCGCACGTATGTGCTCTAATATGTCAGCGATAAACTACTTGGTCTTTAATGACGCGTGTGTACGAAAGCGGATTTGATCCTTAACTGATAGAGATGTGAATGAATAAAACATATATAAAGGATCTGGGAGACTATCTAAATATGTGATAGTCCTGAATTTTAGTTGATTTAATGAAACTATTCATGAGTTTATTTATTGTATTCTTCAGTTATTATCTATGGTTATAATATATTGTTTGTAGTACATTTGCACACGTATAATTAATGTAATTTAAAAGAGTTTACGAAAATTCAATTTCAAATAGTAATACAATTATTTATAAACGTTATCGAGAATTCCTACTTTGCACTTCAAAAAATTAACTTACAGTTGTAGATACTGTTGATTCCATCAAACGGAATAGATTTCCTTTCTATGACACCTGATGAAACAAAGTTATTTACGACTATATGAAATATTACCGTGCCCATAGAAACAAGAGTTTCCACTTCGAATGTCGAATAGCATGTCATGAGGATCATTTTAAGAGTGAGTTCAAAGTTTGGATACTGGGATGACGACTTGCAACAATGAAATACACCTGACATACGCTCATCTAGAGATATTGCACGTGTATCTCAATCTATCGAAAATATGTTTCCCGTATAAAGGAAATAAAATATACGTACTTCACCTCTAGCAGCAGAGAAAAGCCACTAAACAATTATTTCAATGAAATACACAATGGAATAACAAAAGTACAAGATATGAGGTTTTACGAGTTAAAAGAAGGAAATTATGAAAGCAGAAAATAAATTAACAGACTCAAATGGGGAATAAAGAATGGAATGCAAATATGACGAGGAGAAATCCCAAACAAAAAGAGTATACCGAATAGAGGATTATACGTTTAATTTTATGCGAAATGAAAAGAAACAAACATGTTTTTAGTATTTAATGTAACATCGGGAGAGAGATTGAATCATAAGTACCACTAAAGAAGGGTGCAATGGAATGAAACGACATAAAAAATTCTCCTTTCATCCTTAATTGAGTCCCACTTAACCATCTTCCCACCCATGTCATCACCCTCTCAACGACACCCCCAGCACCTTCATGGCGTCACGGTTCTCAACATCATCGCTTTTTATGCTATCAATTGCCTCCGAAAACACACATACGCCCACACACGGCCAAACTGCCAGACAAAGAAGGCAGCCGGCCATCCAAAAAACTGCGGGCGGCTCCCGGGAGCCACTCATCAAAGCATTAACCTACCGCGGCATAAAGGATCACCTCTATAGATAGATAATGACCAATTTGCTGTCCCTCTCGCCAGGGCTCTTCAGAGAGCGCGTAGAGACCGAGAGGGGAGAAGGGCAGGGGACGGATCCTCTTGGCCAAACCACCGGCGCCGCCATCAGGCACGGGACGTCTATAGACAAAGCACATAAGGGTCCCTTTATTTACATAAATAATCAGGGCGAGGCATGCAAATGAGTGGGCCAAGAGAGAGGAGGGGAGTATTAATTACCTAACTATGTATATTATCTGGCGCGGGCAGTAGGCGACGGCAGGCGTGGTGACACGAATATCGATGGAGAGAAAGACCGGGACGGAAACAGGCAGAGGAAGGAAATAATGAGTAAAGAAAGGTCAGTGGAATCAGTGGACTTGCTAATAGAAGTGGTATGAAAGTGGACTGATATTGATGGTGAAGTGGGCTGATACGAAGGCAGCATAGGTCAGATCACGAAGGAGAGTGACAAGGAACCACCGAAGTGAGGTGGGGCATTACTTAATGTCTGCAAGTCGTCAGTCAAAAGTGCCTACCTCACTCCTCAACCGTCCTCGCATTTCTTCCTTTTCACTCATTTCGACGACTCTTCTTCTCTTGCACGGTGCTGCTCGCGTTCTTCCGACTGCACGCCGGCTTTGATTTTAATTAGTTCTAATTAAATTTCAAGTAATTACGTTATACATTTTTCTCCCATTTGGCGTCACGACCCCTCGCTCTTTCATTCCTTCCTCTTGCTCCCTTGTTCGCGCAGTTCGAAGAAGAGCAAAGTTTAAATGCAGTCAGCTGGAAACCACATGGTGCAGGGTTGAGAGGTTTGGGTGAAGCGAAAGAGGAGCGAAGTGCCAGATATCGACGTGAAGTCAAGAATTTTATATTTTGCAAAAGATTACAGATGTATGATAATTTTATCATGTCTGAAAAAACTCATTTCTCTAATTATTAAATAAACTATCACACACTTACTACATTAATAGCCACAAAATCCAACGCATATAAATGTTGTTATGCTCTATGAAGCAACCTAGTGCCAATTTTGTATCGCATGAGGTGGGCTTGGTATAAGCATTGACTAACATGTCAACAACACGACGCGTTCTAAAACGTGTGAGTAGTTCTGCAGTGTTTTAAGCTAGTCACAGGTACATCGAAAAAATGACGAACATAATTTCTTAAAACCCGCTTGTGATCTGGGAGCTCCTACGAAAAATCCTCGTGATTCTTATTGTATAAAATATGTCATGGAACATAAGTAACACTTGAAACAGCAATGAAAACAAATTGCACATATGCTCCCTCCCCCGTCATTCTTACTTGGCGAGTTTCTCTTTTTTAGGTATGTGAGAAGCGAAACAAAAAAATGGCACCCCCATTAGACAACCACTAAAGCCTCGAGTCTGTACAATGCGACACACGTAAGCTGAATCCTCCCCCGAGTCGACGCTACTTCGTCCAGACTTCACCGCCACCTCCCGTGTATAAAAAGGCGCGTTAGAAATTCATTGTTACGCGCGTTTTAAACCGAGAGAAGCGAATCCGGGACGTTTTAAAAATCCGATGACATGAAAAGGTCGCCGCCAGATTTAAAGTGCCTCGAAGCTAATTCGCCTGCCCCTAGTGGATTATGGTGCAGTACATCCCTTGACGAGTTTCGCCCTGCTGGCGCAGTCCTCACCACTCTCCTGTCGGACGCTTTTCAGGGCATAACGCTATTGGAGGGAGGAGTCGTGAGAAGACTGTGAAAAGGGATGAGAGGAATTAACTGAAGGATAGCACATGAAGGGTGCATGAATTCTGGACGACTGCATCTGTAAAAGAAATATCTTTTTTACCCTATGAGGACTACAAGATGAGAAGCATTACTCAGGAAATATAGAAGTAGTCTGTTGAAAGGTGATCCTCCGGAGAAAGAGGCACCTTGAAGATGTCCTTGACCTCCTTCCAAGCAATCGCAGAAGGGAATTAACGTGTATACTGATATCGCTTCAATAAAAAAGACAGCTAGGTGAATACTCTTTCCTACATGTAAATGGGTTAAAAAGTCAATATATCAATCGATGAAAAGTGTATGACACTACGCGAATTTGGAGGAACGTTGCAGGTGTGTATCATTTCCCAAGGCGATATAGTCCCATAGATCCGCAGGCGTAACAACATCGAAGCATCTGGGGAAGATAGTAGAGAGGACAGAAACATAAATCTAAAGGAAAAATGCTTAGCAATTAAAATTGCTATATCGATGAGCTAAACTAATAATAACAACGTTGCTATACGTCACGAGTTTAGGGAAATCATGTGAGTAGAACAATACCAAATTGAAAGAAAAATTAAACGAATTTTTAAAATGTCTTATATAATAAAGTGTATAATACAAAACTGATTTACCCACCTAACTTGGGATATTGTCCATAGATTTAGAATTTGACAAAATGGTTTTACTATACATTTTCTACCCGGACTAGACAATTTTGGGACATACCTAGCACGAACTATCATATGACGACAAGTCTATGTCCCAAAGACGGCGAGACCACACATCAAACGAGTTTGCAACATATAAGTATAGGGGATGGTAGAATAAGCATGAGAATTAAACCGTATGGGGAATTTGACTAGAAGCAAAATGGAAATTTAAAAGTAAATGAAGTGAAATACAAGTTTCAAGAGAATAGGAAATGGGAGAGATAAGAAATTTGTTAAGAGATAAACAGTCGAAATATATAGAACATTGTGTTATCCGAATGTGGCAACACAGTAAAGGTGGAATATTGGACTCTGCACGACACCACGATCATGTAATGATTTTTCGATTTCTTTTTATTTATATTTTGGACAGAAATTCTGTAATTGAAAGTCATATATGAATATTGACAGTAGAATATTGACATACATGAAATGTAAACAATGAAAACGTAAAAAATGATGAATACTTTAAAGTGTATTAAAAAACGATATTGATTGAAATAAATTGATAGAAATGATATTGAAGAAAAAAATACTTTTATTTTAAATATTAATTTTAATGACATATTGAATGATGTAAAAATTATAATGAAAAACAGAATAGAAGTGTTTGTATTAATGGGTAAAATATGTTGGCCACTGGTGATGATACCGTGTCAGAATTGCTTCTCGAGTAGGGGACTTCTAACAGCATTCGCTGCTCAGGGGGCACCACACGGAGGTTCCTCCATGACCACCACCTGTTCTCAGACGGTCAACTAATGACAGGGATGACAAGAATGACATGTGAATGAACTGAATGATGATGAGTAAATTTGTGGTGGAATAAATGGCAGGGGAAACAGGAATACCCCGAGAAAACCTGCCACGAACCCACTTCGTCCACCATTATGAATTCTACTTGGATCAGACAGGGTTTGAACCAGTCTAGTCACCAGAGAGTACGCAAGTACGCTATGCACTATGTCACGGGTTTCCCTTTGTCACTGGTGACGGCGCAAAAGAAGCAAAACATTTTTGTCGAATATTGTAACTAGGGTACAAATATAATCCACTAAAGGGAAAAGGAACATTTTTGTGCACACTGACGGTATCAAGAATTAATGGAACCTTAAGAATTAATATTATCTAATTATGCTTTTACAACACAAGTCTCCCCAGGGGACTTACATCTAGTAAGTACGTGTTTGGCAAACACGGGGCCCCGAGCTGAGTCTGGCATTACTTCCACTGACTTGTGCGAGGCTCCTTCCTTTCTCTTTCCTGACCTTCCTTGGTCACCTCTTGTTCTTTTCGATCCCGACGCTATTAGGACTAGGGTATCTTTCATTTTCCTCATTTTTTGTCTTCAATGTTTTGATTTTTGGTTTAGAGATATGATTTGTTATGTTGTAATTCAGGAGGGTTTTTAGTGAGTATGGTTGAGTCATTCGGCGAGTACCACACGCGGGGAGAGTCATGTTCGCTCTCCCTAGTGCGTAATTGACGCAAGTCCCCTTTTAGGTAATATTATTTCATCATTTTTTGACAAATAATTAGAAGTTATAAAAACACAACCATCACTAGTATACAACGGCGTAGTACTACCCATTTAAGAATAATCCATACTATAGCAACGTAAGGTATCATCCTTCATAGTGGAAGCGTGGTTGACTCATTTCTATACGAAAAAACGTTTCGATAGACAACCGAGGACTTGAAGAATGATCTATAGTTAAATCTATTTAGTGAGATGAATTGAGGAATGCATTTGAAGCATTAGAACGTCTTTCTGACAGTGATGTAACATCGTCAGACCTTTATAACAAAGTGCGTAGTCATCATATGCACTCTAAAGAAAATCATATGCTTTACGTAAAAAGCATACAAAATGCAAATGAAGAAAACAAAACACGCAACACTTAATTTAAATATCCCTTAGGATTGAGTGTCAGTGGGTGCTTGTGCGTCGGTCTAAACCACCCTCATCGCCGTCGGGCGGAGCAAAGAGAGCAAATAAAGTTACACCACGGTTTGTCCCCTATTTGTAAGCAAGGCACCGGTGATAAAGAGGGAGAAGGCACATCTTTTACATTTTAAGTATCACTACTTCTAAAACCGATATTCGCAGACTGTAATACCGTCTTTGCGAAGGACGATGGCTCCCAGTGTAGAAGGGGAACGAAAAAGCGCCCTTTATGCGGAGGAAAAGAAGAAGTAAAAAGCAAGAGAATGGAACGGACACAAAAAGAACATCGGTGTCCTAATAAATAAACGCAAAGGTGGGGAAAGGGTTGTGGTCTGAGACGGCAAAGCTGGAAGGAGAAACGTCGCGAGGTGAGATACGAGAGAGGAATGGGGGAAAGCAGATGGCAAGGTGGGTGTAGCAGAGCGAGTTGACATTTGTGGGGAAAGTAAATTAATAGCGACAAACATGTGGTTTGGAGAAGACGGGTAAAAGTAGCCAGGAAGATTGAGGTAGTACAGGAAATGGAGATCGCGCAGTCTTCTTTTGGACCTTAGACACCGTGAACAAACAACAAGAGAAATCCACAAGAAATGTAAAAGAGGATGACTGAATCAATTTTAACCGTGACACTTTAAAGAAAAATTTGACGAATACACGAAAAAGAGGATGTCACTGAAAACATAGGATATATTTTGAACTAACTGATAATAAATTTCAGAGCAGATTAGATTATTCCAGAGATGAAGCAAGTAATGCTTTATTAACACGAAATAAATGACAAACTTCTCGAAAATATTCATATTCTGAACAAAAATTCAGTTCTGCAAATGAACAAATGCGCATAATGGTAGGCAATGATAACAAAAAAAAATCTGACCCTTAAATGAAGGACTCACAGTGAGTCGTCGATAGATGAAAGGACATCTACCATAACCGCAAAGAAGTCTCCAAAAGAGTGCGGTAACCCCGATGCAACGACCGGCGCCAGAAACCGCAAAGCCAAGGGAATAACGGGGGAAGGCAAGGTGACGTAGGGAGAGGAGGGACGACAGGAGCAGAAAGCTCCCTGGGGGAAACTTTTTAAATCACGTGGACTTCCCAAGTAAGGTTCATTAATTTTCACTCGAGGCAAGCTGCGTTATGTCGCGGCTCGAGTAACACCTTTTTCGTGTTCCGGGGATAGAGACGTTTGCAATGCGCTGGCTGCGGCAACGGCCCTTCTTTCCTCAGGCCTCCGGCTCTGCTCCACCTCCCACTCTCTGCGCCATCGCCACCACCATGGCGCCCTTTCTCTACCTTCACGCCTTCTGCCCATACAATCGAGTAGTTGACTCTCTTTTCACCATCACAAACACAACCACCGGAAGCAACAGGGTCTCCGCAACCACCATCTTCACCATCAGGACTGTCACCGTAATACCTATTTACCACCACCGCAGCCACCCGACAGGGTATGCAAATGAGAAGAGGGGTCTCTTTCGGTCCGTTCCTCGGGTGTTCGCCGCTCCAGGAGGAGTAAGGAAAAGAGCGACACGGTAGTGTTTGTGCAGAAATTTAGTTGCGAGGGTTGAGGCATTCGTCGGCTTCTGACAGCGGGGATGAATACGGAGATAATGTATAGAAAAGGATATTGGAAGCAAGACGAGGAATAAAAACGAAGCGGGTAGCGATTACAGTAGTGGTTGTCATACGAGTGGAGGTTGCCGTAGTGAATAATGGAATTGTTTTAACAATATCTCGTCTCCTTTACACTTTCATTAATCATCAAAACGTTTTCAGGCCTACATAATGCAAATAGATCTTATCCTTGCTGGTATTGAATGTAGGGGATATAGTAAATGTAGTACATTGTAATTGAACTTTCGTATTTGCAACATTGATAGTAGCAAGTACTTACAGCTACGTGTACACATCAAATGTGTAGCTGACTGGAACGAAGATGTAAAGACAAGTTCCGATAAAGATAACGAAGAGTGACAGCGAGATACGGTATTATATAATTTTTCTGGACGGACTGTGGACACAGTTATCATTTATCCATCTTTTTTTAAGTATAAATCTTTAATCCAAATTTTATGATAATTATCAATACTAGTTAATAAATTAGCTTGTTTTTGAAAAACCTCTAAGAATAATTTTATAATTGCTATTAAGATGATAAGTCATAAATATTATTCTCAACTGGACTATATTTCATAACGCCTGTCAAAGAATAAATTGCCCCAGCTATGGTTTGTAATGTCCAAGATCTGACATTCCAAAAGGGAAAATATCACCCTTAACAATTAAGACATAAGAAATCAAAATTTTTAAAAAAATCAGAAAAAATTGTTGATGGATGACACGCAATATAGGAGGAAAACCCTGTTAGATGAAGACTATCGATTACATTCTAAATGTGTACTTTGCGAATAATACAGTACCAAATAATACATTTGGTTGAGACAAAAGCATCTAAGTCCTGCCATTAATATTATCGTATAAAATTTTCAAAATAACTTTAGAATCGTCTTTCAGTTAAGTAAAATATGCAAAATTTTCGATTTGATTCGTTGAACAGAAACAAATACAACTTTTGTGTATTTATGTGAATATATGATTTAATTATCTTCAGCTAGAGCTCCACCACTTGATTGAGGAAGGTTTTGAATCCATTCAAATGCCACGATTATCGCTCAAATCCGTCCGCGACATATTCATTCATTATTCATCCCGTTCCTATGGAGCAATCTTTTCATCGTCTACCTTTCCCAGTTTTCTGACATTCCACTTCCACCGGCGTTCATCTTCCTCCACTCCCCTCCACCCTCAAAAGCCAATCACAATCTGGCCGCGCGCCATGCGCCTCAGACTCCCTCCATGGCGCCACCGACACGCTCCTTCCTTTCCTAACGGTCGATGCGTCTCTCATTGTCCATTAATCATCCTTCAAATCTTTCATCTTCCACCTTTCCACGGACCATTCGCTGCCACGCCGCCGTGCCGTCCGCGTTCCTATAATCACAGCTCCGCGATATACTTCCCCTACACACACAATCCAGACCTCCATTTGCTCTTCGTATGGTTGATTCCCTGCTTCCCTTCCTTCATAATCACTCATATGACGCAACTGTCATTAACAATTCAATGTATTCCCGGAGCCAATCGCATCAGTAGCAATAGATGTATAATTGCCGAATCACACATTCTTTAATAATAATAATAATAATAATAATAATAGTGATTCATCATAAGATCCCACGGGAACAGTGAGCAAATATATAGAAGACAACCTACAAAAGATTTCTGGAAAGACATCTCTACCTGAAATCCAAAGAAAAGGGATTCTGGAGACAGCTCATGTAATTTGGAAAGTGTGCACCTCAAATTATCTGATCGGTGCAACTCAAAGGAAATGGAACTTCCTTGAACACCTACTGAACTACGTTGCGAAGAAAGTTCAATAAATAATAATAATAATAAGCTAGAAACAGTCGACAATCTAGTTTCAGGATGCCCCATTTTGGCTAAGAATGAATATTTGGTAAGGCATAACAGAGTTTGTTCATATATACATTGGCATATATGTATAGTTTTCGGGTTCACTGTGAAAGAAAACTGGTATGGACACGAACCTAGTTCTGTGAACACCGATGAGAAAGCCACAATCCTCTGGGACCAACCAATAAATACTGACAGGACAATCAATGCAAATAGGCCTGACATTGTCCTGAAGGATAAGGAGAGTAAAGAATATCTTCTTATTGTTGTTTCTGTTCCCAACGACATGAATATTGTAAGCAAAGAGGCACAAAAACTACTCAAATATAAAGACCTGGCTATTGAATGCCAAAGAATGTGGGGAATGAAGACAAAAGTCTGCCCTGTTATTATCGGAACCACGGGAACAGTAAGCAAATATATAGAAGACAATCTTTAGAAAATTCCTGGAAAGACCTATCTATCTGGGACGGCTCGTATTATCCGGAAAGTGTGCATCTAAGATTTTCTCTAGAAGACGCAGTCTAAGGGAAGTGGAACTTTTTTGGACGCGTTTCGAAATACGTACCAGCTATGCTGAGAAATAAGTCCAAAATAATAATAATAATCACAGGAGCACTCATAACATATGTACCTACCCATTCAACCCACTTGAGAACTACCGCGCAAGTTACTGGAATCGGTAAATTACAACGGATGTGACAATTTTAGCTAACAGACCAGTCTACCTTTCCCAGGGACTATGGAAAAGAAGGTGCGCTTTTTTAACTGACATGGCGATCCCATTCAATAAAAACGGATGGACAACTCAAGCAGAAAAAAATCAATAAGTAATCAGCATTAGCTGAAGAATTGAAGGAGTTGTATCTAGAGATCGTCAGAATTGTTCCTCTTGTGATATCTGCAATTGGGATAGTAACTAAGGCCCCGAACAAATATTTGGACGTGGGGTTCTCGTTACCTAGGATACAGTAGTCCGCTTTCTTGAATACGTGTCATGTAATCAGAAAGTTTCTATCTCAATCATAACAGCAGAACTGTAAAGTACCCGGCAGAATGCTTGTACACTACCAGCAACCATTCTGTTCTCATGTGAAAAAGAATAAATAATAATAATAACAATAATAATATATTCAGATAAAGGATTGAAAGATGCAAAGATTGGAACAGGATAACACATACACGCCTTACACCAGAACAATATGAAAATGTACGATACAAGCAAATAACAAAAGTTGAGGTCGTTTGCCGAAGAGATGTGAAACTTTCCTGAGTTGCAGCATAATATTCTAGATCGTATTCATTATTATTAGAGAATTAATGAATAATGTTGATGGATTAGAAAATGACTTCTATTAATTTGTGAAAAACGGTGTTGAAATGGCGAAACTGAACAACGATTACCGAACCCGATGAAATTTCTGTTCAAACGAGCTACAACTGTCTAGTGGCGGTTTTGGGACCCAAAGGTTGTAAATATGGTAATGATAGTCAACTGCAATAGGTGGAACAATGACAACCAATTCGGTGAACTATGGAAGAGAATCAGAAAGAGTTTAGAAGATGCCCTAACCTAGTGCGTGGGGGGAGGGAGTAATATCAATGGTAAGGGCTTCAGGGCCACCTCGCATTTTAACTGCCATCCTCAGCCTCGGCTTCTTCCTCGGACCCCGTTGTTTCTGGAGGGACTCCTTACTTTTTACCGCCCCTCTCGGGCACCCGGACGTCAATGGCAACCGGACGACACTCCACCTCGTCCTTCCCGGCTCTGCACACACGCGCGCCCACCCTCACCAGGATCATTAATATGCATCCCTGGACAGCGCAAGGTGTAGGCCTCGCCACTGCTATTCACGAGAGGACTAATTTATGTTACAGAGAAAAGGCGGCCCTTGGTCTTTCTCTCACCGCGTCGTCCTCCCGCTCTTCAACTATCCTTGTCCTCTTCGACCCCCTCCCCACCCTCTTCAGCACTTTCGCGTCTTTTCTTCGCCCTGCACCGCCTCGCCTGCAGAGCCCTTCATTTGCTCCTTCAACATACACTCGCCGCTAAACAAAAAGTGGCGTTGAAATTACTGCTGTGATATGAACGTACTTGACGAGCACATGTTCATCACGATTACGCTTTAATATAGATAATTAATTACAACAGTAATGAGTTCATTACACTTCTTAAAATGAATTACATCTTACTAACAATGAAGAGACAAAATTAATGAAAATTTCAATCCTTTAATTTTATCAATAACTAAAATATTTTCCAAATCAAGGTCTACAATAACACACTTAATCTTGAATGACTCTAAATGAGGGAGTGAACGGGACTAAGAACGTTTTATGTAATCAGAAGAAAGAATAACTTTTAGACATTTACGTAATCTTACTCATTTTTTAAGAAATCCATAGTAGAATTTCCAAATGAATTACATGTCATTACCTAAAATGAAGTCGATGCAGTGAATGACTCCGTGGAGAACAAGAAATGCTTTGCACTCCGTAAGTATTATACGAAGGAAACAATTTGAGTGAAGTGTAGGAAGAAAACTGATGAAAACAGCATTATTCCTATTTAATATCCCGTGCTCACCTTGCACGTTATCTGGAGCGTGCCTCTGAACGAAAATCTCCAGCAGCACTGGAGGTTCTTCCCTCTCTCTATTTAAAATCTCTTTCCGACACCAATCTGCATCTTTTTCCGACCCACCGGAAACTCTCCGCTTGCCTGAGACTCTCCCTCGGTCTTCCTCTTTCCCTCATTCTCCTGGCGAGCTGGCCTGGTACCGACTAATTTAATCTTACGGTTAAAACCTTTCCCAGGAGTAAGCCCTCTAGACATTCAAATGGAGATTGGTACACCTGTTTTCAGTGAAGGACACAGAGGCTGGGCTTTAGCGAAGAGACTGCTCTGATACGCCGCTTGGGAGATTCGGGTCCGCTGGGTGGCGGAGGCCCATCGTAAGGGGACGCCCTTTAATACTAGGATAAGGAGATAGTGTGCGAAGGAGAAATCTCAGATTTGGACCACATCGGTTTCAGTGAATACAAGATTAGCGTAGGAGTCGAAAATAGATGGATCCGTTGAAAACAAGGCAGTTAATGTGATTTGACTAAAATTATCTCATCGTAATTCTATTTTACAATAGCAACAGATGGACTCGTTGAACGGAGACTTTAATTTTTATGTTCTCAATCAATCTTGCCGATATCGTATCTACTTATGGCATTCACACTTAAAGCCTTTTATTTCTATAACACGAAAATACTGCTACCAAGGATTTAATAGATGTAAAAATCTCATAATTGTAAAATGTGATGTACTCGTATTATTAAAGGGGACTTGAATTGAACGCAAAAATGTGTAGCGCAAATGATAAACAATGAATGTTCAATACAATGATTGATAAGTATTTTCAAATTTTTAAACCTTGAACTGTCAAAACGTATTGCTGCGTTGTAATAAGAGTATAGAAACCTGAAGAAGTTGTTTATCCAATTATATGGCAGAAATGTGTTGGGCAGTCTCAATAAATAATATTTTTCGATAACCCCTCCTCAATTCCATTGGGCATCCCCTCCCCATGGGTGTACCGTAAGGTTCGAAATGGGGCAGTTGACCTTTCTGATAAGAAAATAAAATATTCATAGTGAGCATATATAAAGGAATGAAAGCATTTATAAAATGAAAATAAAAAGAAAATACACTGAAAAAACACAATTAAATGGCGTCTACATACAAATATATCCAATTGATAGAAAGTTTGACAAGAAGTCCACAATGATAGAAATTTTGATAAGAATGCAAACTATAAAAACAGAACTCAGAAAAATAAGAAAAATGACAAGAACAAGTTACACACATCGAAAATGGTTACACGCACTAGTTGTATTATCAAAAAAATATGAAAAGAAAAAAAAAGTTTGATTTCCCTAACTCTAAACTACGAGCCACTTCTCTTCTCTTTTCTTCACAGTGCAACATAATTCTTCCTAATTTTCTCTTCACATATTTCAAAGTCTAATTCGGAAGCTATAAAATATAAAAATAGTGTAAGATTCAATAAAAAAAATTAAAAAATTAGGAGAACCCGCAATATTCCTAAAATTGCCAAAGTTCAGTTCCAGAAAAAGACTCGTAAAATTTTAATGATACGTTGCAAATCAGAAGAGGAAGCAAATGAAATGTGTACTTAACCAGTTCTCACTTTAGTAAGTAATTAGAGATAGTACTATATAAATATTAAGAAATGTATTTCAAATACGTTCTTGCGCTTAATTAAAACGGAAGTTTCTTAGGTTAATCCAGCGGAATCTTCGAAGTAACGTGAATCTATCAGCTCACAAAGCAAGAACAAACTCTNTTTCTTAGGTTAATCCAGCGGAATCTTCGAAGTAACGTGAATCTATCAGCTCACAAAGCAAGAACAAACTCTTAAGTTTTACTCCTGCTATTTAAACTAAACTTTAAAGTAATGAATAAGATTTGTTTTACCAAAAAAGTCGATCCCCGCTGTTTCGCAAATTTGCGGATTTGAAAGAGCTTGTTGCTTAAAATGTTTTAACTTGGATGCTTCCGCTCCTTCACTTTATCATCGCAGTGCGGATCCCGAGGGAAACGACCATCGGCTTCCATCACTCTTCTATCGGATTCGGAAACTTCCCTCAACCCCTAGAGCTGCTGTCGGCTTTTCTCTGAGACGCTACACAGCAACCAATGTTATCGCAAAACACAGAAAATAATTCATCTCCCACATTATTTCTCCACTCTTAATTCATTTAGACTTGCCTTCGTTCATTTAATTTTCGCTAATGAAACTTGATGTTTTCCAAACGCACATTAAGCAAATTCACAATTGAAAATCAACATGACTGGGATCCCAGAATCCATTAGCCGGTGTATACTGAGAACCTCACACGTCGCAATATTATGAGAAGAATAACTACTTCGGAGGGAAGATGTAGTTGCAATATCGCTGCCACATTTCACTCACGAATACAAAACATGATATGATCCAGTGCCTACCAAAACATACGATTGCACTCAAGCTCTCGCTTGCCGTATCTTGTCAGTAATGCAACTTCTACTTTTGTCCCGTTTGTCGGGTTAACCTCTTTGGCAGATTCTGTGGGGGTGGAGGGAGACGGGGCGATTTCACGTATGAGTATGCTCGATCTCTACAATACGAAGAGTTGAGGTGCGGGGGAAAGTGGTTCGGGAAACACTGCGGCAAACATACGCACATTTTCGTTAAGTCAACTCGTTGAAAGGAGTCGCTTCTTAATTCTGTTGACTTCTCATCTCACCGCGTCGTTATTATCCGCCTGCCCGCGTGTGCGAAGAGAGGGGGGGGGGGAGCAGGATAGGCAACCCGCGCTGCTACTATCACTTATCTCGGCGCCGAGGCGCTGTCTGCCGCCTCTGCCTCCAGAGTGCAGTTCTACTTCTTTTCCTGCCGCAAAAACAATAGTCTCCTCTCGCGAGCGCAAGAGGGCTCTCGTGGCGGTTTCACGCTCTCTATGTTGTTCCGAGGGTCGAGTGGAGAGACGGAATGAGATGCAAAGAAGGGTTGCGGAGGAGAGAGAAGCTAGAAGAGGAAGCAGTAGAAGGTAGTCGAGGAGAATGGTTGTTCATGAGAGGGGTTAAAAATAAATAAATCTTAATGTATTCGATCATTACATTAACGAATAAAACTGATTATAAAGTCATAAGACTCCAGAAAAAAGGAAAAAAATATTTAGATTGCGAGACAAAAAATAGTGAAAATCACAAATTGGAATACGTAACTGAACGCAAAACAGAGAAAGCTTATCATTCAGGCAACTACGAACATGAGTCTGCAAGTCGGTCTGAATGGATAAAAATCGAAATACATGTAGTTTTATTTCATATTATTGTTATTTGAATACAAAATTCGACCTATTGCGTCAGTAAAATATAATTAAACAATAAAAATTTTACTTGTTAGACTGACTTTTTATTGAAGGAATAGATTTTTTTTCTATTTCCCACAAGTCGTTTTTATCTCTTTGTCTTAGAAAGAGAAGGACATTTTAGACATTGCTCATTTTTCATATCTGATGTTGAAAAGTATAAAAAATATTGAAAATGCGACTATTAAAAATAAAGGACTCGTAAGATATTCTACTCGGAATGATAGTAACCTGACCAAGAGATGAAAGAAGAGGAAACTAATCACATTCGTGTAATTTTACGACAAACACACCACAAACCTAACAAAAACTGCAAAACAATAGGGGAAAGAAAATAAGTTTAGAGCAAAGGGAAAGGGTTTTGTAAGCCGAGCATGTAAATCCTTGTGTTTTTGTATAAATCATATTAACAGGAACTCAATGATCTGAATGGTATCGAAGGAATCAAAAGTATCGAAAGAAACTATGAGGATTGGAATAATCGTAAACAGAAAAGGGGAAAGATATAATCAAAACAACGCTCCAGGAAAGACAACGAAGCAAGGGAAAGCGAGAAGTCGTAACCAGGGAGGTCGATGAGTTGAGAGGTCTCAAGAACATAGAAGCTCTTCGGTAGAGAAGGTAGTAAGTATCTGGTGTGTAGATATCCCCCACCAAGTATTAGCATTTGCTTAGTGCAGCATAGATCTCGCCAGGCTGCGCGCTCTATCGCGTGTTGACTCAAGCACAGCTCGCACTTGATTAGCAGCGTGACATGCGAGGTCCGTGAGGGAGAACGGGACTGAGGGCAGTCTCCAGGACAGATTTAAAGCAACACACTGGGGCTTTGAATAAACGTGAAGTAGAAAAATCCAGAAAGAGCTTTAAATTCCCTAATTGTAATTGTATGATTCGAGTAAAATGAAACTGTGAATACGCAGTGGCAATTTTTTTTCAGATCTCCTGTTCGTCAAACGATCATACTCGTATATCATGTAGAGCATTAATTCTAACGATTTCGTGTTTTCGTTCTTTTTTGTAAATAATTGTGCATGAAATGTAATGGATGGTATACTGGCATCATTCCTGGTTAGGCATTAAGAGAGTTAGATAAAACACCCGTGACCATTATGTTAAGTAATATTGGGTTTAGGTTGTTCGAAATCAAATGAAGAAACTCAGAAAAAACAATACATTTGAAAAACTAAAAGCTGAGAATATACTAGTCGGAGAAACTACTTCTGAATTTTATATCCTAGTAACCCTCTGCTTTCCATTTCATAAAAATATTGATCTATAAAGTGTCGTACATGTTAAAAACATTCATTAACATTGCCATTCCAATAATCAAAGGGCTCTAATGACCTTGTCTTTGACGAACCCTAAAGACCCAAGAAAAAATTCCAATAATCAGTTATCATACTTAATGCAAGTTAATGCAACACACAAGTTAAGAATAGAAAATAATCCATATATTGCTCTAAACTTTTGTAAGATTTATCACCCAATTCATTTTTTGTTATTAAGTTTTAATTCAAAATAGTTCTACAACCGAATATGGGTAAATGTGTTATCATTACAACTATTGTTATTCACATGTATGTTACTTGCAATGACATTCAAATACCTTCATTCCCCTTTTACTTCCTGTTTGTTGACAAATAAATGGCATTTTTTTTCGTTCTAAGCTGTTGAGAAGTTAGCATGATTTTAGTCACCCACCTCATGAAATGTCAGTTGACTCTATCAAGACATCAAATGGTCCAGTACCTGTTCAGCAGTTACAGCAAAGTTAACTCGTCTGCCACAGAGGAAAGGTCGCCTAGGCGCGGAAAGGCTGCGGGTTTACTGTTATTTTTATACCTCGCAAAGATTTCACGAGGAACGTGTTATGCTTAAGTGAAGGCAAGAAAGGGTTTTATGGCGAGTGCGCGGATAAAGCAAAAATAATAACGAGGAGAGCGAGCGCTGAGTGTCTGATCCTCAAAGGGCACTAGTATCACGCAAAAAGTTCGAAGAGTTGACATTCACGGGCAATATTAAAAATATGACTATTTGAACTGGCAGTTTTGACGCTAAAACTAGACAGATGGGAGGTGATGCCAAAGACTTCGCTGATGAAATCAAATTTACCCACATTTTAATCCAATTCCTCATCTACCCTCAACCATCACTGTAAAGATTCAACATATGTTCGGATACATCTAATTCGCTGCATGACAAAACAAACAACTATTAGAACAGAAAACGTAGATAAATTGCCTCGATAAAAAGAGTGTCAAGGGATAAAAGTAAAAAAAATGTAAATTAAGTCCGGTAATATTACAGTTATACCTGGCATCATAAGATAACCTTAAATATAAACAAAATAAATAAGAAAAGATAATAACCTTAAAATAATAATACAACCTTAATAAAATAACCATAAATAGGATAACAAAAAATTGCCAGCAGAGCCTAAAGATTCTCTGCACAAAAAATGTATTTCAAATATTAAACTTTTTAACAACAGATCTTCATCGAATAAGTTAAACATCAAATGTTTAGAAGAGATAATTTAGGAAAACGTCGAGAAAAATTTTCTATTGCGAAAGACATACGTAAAAATGGCAAAACTGAAAGTATATACAACAAAAAATGCGTTTCAGAAATTGTAAAAATAAGGTATCTTTATGATACCGAATTACTCAGGAATGCATTGTATTGGATTACAAATAAGTCAGGTTGGAAATTCTCGAAACATATATTGTACAAACAATTTTGGGTTCACAAAGAAACAAAGTGGTTTGGAAATTAAAAGTCGAGAAAGAGTATACCAAAACGCACAAAAAATTAAATATGCAATAAGAAAGAGAAGATTGTTTTTTTTTGACACCAGTAGATTGAACGACAATATGTTAACTTAACAAATAAAATAAACTTTATTGTCAAAAAAGCAGTTACAAACCGCGTATGACCACGTGGAGGACAATAAACTTCTTTATTCTCCGGAAGCAAGCAACGGACCATCCTATCAATTCCGATCAAGGGCCCTAAGGCAGAGGCGGATTTAACATTTCAACATACTCCTAACGATAAAAAATCTTCAAGTTTCTTTAAAAAAAAAGAAGGAAACAAGTTGCTTCAGAAAAATGCTTTTATAAAAAATATGTTAATAATGGAAGGATTCTAAAGCAGAAAGGTCATGTAAATATGTTCAAAGCGAAGTAAGGAGAGAGAAACTCGGTGAAAAGATAAGAGGATTTTGCAAGAAGAGAAACCCACTATTTGCTGGGAATTGAAATCGTAGGTACTTGAATCTTAGACAACTCAAAGGAAGAAAGAAAGAAAATAAAGTTATTTGACTAATAATTATTAAACGATGATTTTCTCAACATACGAAATATTAATATCAACGAGAATGAAATATCCATAGCTTGAACTTTCAGCTATAACACGCATACATTCGATATTAAAGGTGTAACATTCACATTTTAGGATAATTTAAATGAATATTTTTGGTGACGTAAAATGTTGGGCGAGTACTACTGCCTTTCCCACGTCACCCCAAACATTCCTCTCCCTGAGTTCTCCAATCCGATGTTGTCAAAAGCAAATGAAAATTCCACCTTCAAAACAACGCCGCCGCGCTGCCCATATGCTTAAGAGGCGTCCAAGCGTCCTTTGCCTCATATTAAAAGTCACGGGGCCACTCGCCCATACACCCACACTCCCGACCGAGACCTTTGCGAGGCAGCGAGGATTCCAAAGAGGAAATGGCACCAAGACTCAAAAAGAGACGACACGCGGTTTTTGTGAAGGACCGCTGCTGTGGGTGCGTTCGGCGGTTCACCGACGCTCGCTTCACATGGGGACGACGCGACGCGACGGTGGTTGCGATTATTAGGCATTGCGAAGACGACGACTCATCAGAGCCACGTTAGAACATGTTCTGAAGAGAATGCAGAAATATACGTTAAAAGGGAATCAAGAGGTAGATATTGATGGATATCCACTGTAATAATAACAATCATTGAGCGTTGAGTGTTGTCAATTTAATTTTTTCATTTTAAGAGAGGAAACTTTTAATGGAATATCCATGGTTCTGGAGCAAACAATGACGAATATTTGTCGAATGGACTCCAGTTCCATAGGAGAAAACGAAAGGCAGAAAGAATATGTTAAATAAATTTAAACGCGAAACCTCCATTCAAGTTCTACTGAAAGACACTTGAATAGTTAAAGAAAACGCGTGATCTTGGGAAACAATGCGTTACTGACAACTCGATTTCGGACAGAAGGATTCAGCTTCACGAAAACCCACAGAGAGCTCGATACGTCTCAAGCACCAAAACAAGTAATACTAGACCGGTCGAAAATTTGACTTTATATGAAAATGTCCCAATTCCTCACAGAAATTTCAATATTGTATAAATAATTTTATTTATTAAAAAAAAGTAGAAATATTTGGAATTATATTTGTCGAAATTAAAGTTTCTTTTCTCTCCAACATCACGGATTGGCATTGTTGGGGTCTGAAGATGACGGATATTCCCTCGAAAGAGAACGAATCACTTTAACAGAGTCATGCGCCAAAAAGTTATAACATTGTCATACACTCCACCGATACCTTACCAGAAATGTCGAAAACAGATCTTTCTCTTCTTGCGTATAAAAATAATAATATGGATATTTCTGGCATTGATGTAAATAAATCTGAAGGAAACTTCATATCACAACTTAGATAATTCCTCAACATTGCCCTTAGGTAATGTCTTAGAATTTTATTTTATTCGCACATGTTATGATCACATACTCCTAAGTGTTAAACAGAGGCAGAAAGAGTAGTTTTGGAATACTTAAACAAAATATATAAGAATGATTACAGAAAGTAGGAAATCACGTGTGACTAAATACGGTTAACATGTTCCTTTACTGTGCTAGGAAATAAATGTCTTGAAGACCGATACAGGCACCACTAAAATTGCGAAAAGTCTTACGATAAGGGCAAAACTGAAAAAAAATTTCCACCATTATTAGTAAAAGATGGAGTGAATTTGTTCTGAGTTTTTGAAGATTTTTCTACTTCAAAACAGTAAAGGCAATGCTATAGTGTCATGCCATGGATATTTCTTCTTCTTGTTTTCCTTTACTCACGCAACACTTTGTGCCTCAATTTTTGCCTCAGCGTAACGGTTTACAGACGTAAAAAGAAATTCTTCTTCGAGTAGGGAGTATAAGTACGTTTTTTTTTAATCCTTCCCTCAAAGTTGCTGTTTTTAAACCACTAAAATTTCTTTAAACGTATTGGGGTTCAGAGTTACACTTCAAAGAATTCGTTTTTTTTTTAACGAATCAGATTTGAACTCTACAAAGAGAGTTCATAATTATCTTATTTATTTCGATTTATGCATGTATAAATATTGAGAAAAACGAATCAGGAATTTACTTTGATCAACAGAAACACGCGAAGTATTTAATAAACTTTGAGCTGCAGATGGTCGATTTGTTTCAGTCGATCCTAAACGACTCTATCGAATTGAGTACTATATTTAAAGATTTCGTCTGAATTTACGACCGCAAACATTCTCAATTATAATGCATAAATGTTCCTTCTAAAAAGTCTTCGTTCTGCAGAGCTCTGAATTCTCTGCACGCGACTCCTTAAATATCTCGAGACAGAGACTAAACATATTAAAAAGAAAGAAGTAAAGAACTTTTTTATATGCAGCGCGCACCTTTTAAAAGCCGCACCCACCGCTGCCAAAACACAGCCATAGTTTTGTGGAACCAAGAGCTGCGCAGGAGCCATAACCTATCTTGAATGACCCTGTTGTTTTAAAATTCAGACATAAACAAAACACTCACGAACCACCATTTCCCTCTTATTTATTCGCGAACTAAGAAGCTGTTGGAGAATGGGGATTATTATTTAACAAAAAACACCCGAACGAGCAGTTAAAGAAATTCATATTCAGGCAAATAAAAACGATGAAGACAAAAAGAAAAAAGAGCCACGACATAGGAGGGGGAGAAGCGAAAAGCCGTACAAATCGTCGCCCCCATCCTCATGATTCTCGCCTCATTTTCTGCTCTACGTGAGTGTACAACAGCAGCGCATTCTGTGGAGGACCCAACAATGAGGCTGCTTTCACTCCGTCTCCGTCTCCGCCGCCGCTGCCCGCCTTTTTAGTGCACAAATAGCTGTGTGACTGGGGGAAGAATCGCGACCAAGCGAAGGGCCGAGGTAATTTCTCTGTAAAAATTCTACGATACTGAAGTGATATCAATACTTCCCTCGTCTCCTTCTCCGCGCGTATTTCTTCGGTGGCGGCTCGTTACTCCGCAGAGAGAGACTGATATTATTATTGTTTTCTTTCCTGTTCTTTATTACCGACCCCCTTCTCTTTCTCGCGGGACGGTGAGTTTAGGTCCTTTCCCCCGCCAATCGTCGTGAGCGAGCTATAACTCGAGAGAATGGGCACGAAGGGAAAACGGCGTTAGTGGCGTGCGCTGCAATTAGAATAGAGCTACGTGGTTGGAGAGGGGACGAATATTTTCTTCCTGTTCGTCGCGAAAGTTCTCATCGACGCTGATATCCACTAGAAAAGCGATTCGTCGCATTACGACGAGTTGTATGGTGACAACAACGCAGAGAATCGCAAGCGAAGACGAGATTCGATCCGTGAACACAGGCACTTACTTCGGAAGAGGCCCGTAAATGTGTTTGTGTATGAGGGGAGACTCGAAATAAACAGCCAGTTTCTTATATCCAGAGGAATTTCCACCATGATTGTTTTACTTATTATTTTTAAAGGTATTCATGATAAAAACATTTATACGGTTTATCAATGCATCGAGAAAAAAACATCAATAAAGTACGAGAAAATATTCGAAATTTTAATTTAGAATGCGTTGAGAATTTCTAAAGCAGAGAGCATTTTGTAAAAATCCTCTGCTTAAGGCATTTCTACTTTAAAACAAAAGTTTCAATCACTCTTCTAGTAAAAGAGATTGAGATATTTGCTTATACAGCTTGTGAATTCAATCTTAAACAAGCGTATTTCATTCATATATTTTCTAACATACAAACTGACCAAACCACTTCTTTTACCCCCTTATAATAATAATAATAATAATAATAATAAATGTATTGTCAAATAACAGTACAAACTGCGTATGACCACGTGGAGGACAATAAACTAATTTACTCTCCGGAAGCAAGCAAGGGACCATCCCATCAATTCCGATCAAGGCATCCGATCAAAGCATTTCAATAAATTAACAATTAGCTTATCCAAGTATCTACGTAATGGTCACGGATTCATGATGCGCCTCAATTGGAACAAGTGTACGTGCTCTCATCCCATCTCTCGTCAACTTCGTTTTGGAGGCCGGCGGTATAGCTGAAAAGAAAGGACAGAGTTCTCGCTTGAGAAAGAAAAAAGGGGTTATGGAAGGTCAAGAGCTACCGCAAGGGTGTGGACCGGTTAGTTGGCTTGTTCGATATAGCAACGAATTGGCATAGTCATAGTTATATCAAGGCTGGCGAAAGGAAGGAATAAAGTAGTACGGATTTGGATCCACAACATGCTTGGTGGAGAATTGTTCAAGTATATTGAATGGTAAGGATAATCGCTGGAATTACTGTTGATATTAATCGAACAGTGACTCCATGAAGTGAACTGGAGACAAAAAACGAATATTGTCCTAAATATACATTTATCATATCGTATTCACACAATTCTATAATAATGATAAAAGGTGAAGAGGAATAATAATAGTAGTGGGGATGAAAAACGTAATTCAAAAGATAAATACACTGAGATCCTTGGGATTTAATGTGCATCCGATGGACACCACAATTTCCCCCACGCGAGTGTGTGAGTGGTTGAGTCCCCTCCAACGCGACGCCAAGGGGATGAAGGTACTGAGTGCGTCGGATTCACGAGCAATGGATGAATAGGTGCTTATTTCGTCGCCTCTTCGTCAGTACTCGTCACAATGCGAAGAGATGGCTCTGTTTCAGCGAAGAAATGACAAGTGCGGACGATAATTGCGAGAGACACAACGTTAGGAGATTTATGTAAGGAGTAGAACTTTTTTTCTCGTCCGTAAAAGGCTTATACATGTGCATTATAAGACAAAAGAACTTTGTCTTCTTACGTTGTCTTGCTAGTTGAGAAGGGAAATAATGAATAATTTTCAGGTAGCAAGTCTTTACTCCGAACAATTGGACAAAACGATAATTGAGAATAATTAAGACTTCCATGTTCTTCTCGGCAAAACAATGGTATGTAGAAAATTGTCCGTTGGCACACAATTTCTGGAATTGTTATCACTTTTTTTTTTCAATTACCAAAACTTTATCTCAAAAACATATATAAATATTTTTTAAAGTACCGAACCATTCATACTAGGGAGAAATGTGCTCGTAAGAATGAAGAATAGTATAGTAAAATTTCATGAATATGTGAGTTAACCTACAAGTCCTTCCATACATGCCTTTGGGTCATTGCACTCGTAACAAACTCGCTAAGCAACTGTTCCACCTTCCACGTGTCCACACCTTGGTTCGTTTTCGTGGTCCACGTGACCTGACTGCCGTTGAGACAAAAGCGAGGTGGTTACTAATCCCTACGGTGAACCACCTGCCGCTTAAAAGAGCGTAAGCACAAGTAACGATCTTCCTGCTATTCAAATAGTGACGCTCAACACCCAACGCAACGGTTTCTTTCCACACGCTAAACTACACCCGAACACACATAAAGAGAGAAAAGGTTACGAAGCAAAACACACACTGATCTTGTTTCACATTCTGCTTATAATTTCTGATATTTAAAAAAATAATGTATTCAATTTATGATCCTGAATCATTATTGAATAGATTAAACCATTTCATTAAGCAAGTGGTATAAGAGTGTCAGCACCTACGTAATTGGTGGTTGGTTCAATTACAGAGTAAGTAAAAGTGCTTTGAAAATAGATTTTCTTTCATTAATTATTTTATTGTAACTACTATTTATCATTATTCCAATATTCATAACCTGGGTAAGTAGTCTATACCAGTATTCATAACAGAGCAAATTTAGAATTTATTCTAATGAGAGAGCAAGGATTTTTTTTGGTGGGGCTTTAGGGCTCGTCAACGGCAAGGTCATTAGAGTCCTAGCAAGGGTTGTTCACATACACATTTGCGTGTAGACGCTTATAATGTTATTGACAAAGTTCGCACAATTTTTTTAATACGCACGTGGTAAATGATGTGTGATTTTTACGAAATAGACACACATGGAGACAATTAGCGGGAAAAATTTTGTTTTTTAGACGAGTAGTTTTCTTATCACCAAAATGATTAAAAACTTCAAATTTTCAAATCTCGTAAAGGTTGAACACTTCATATTTCTGTTGGGTAAGCTAATTACTTTTTAAAATTATACTCATACATGAGAGGATTTAGTAATAAAAATCATTAGCAACTTGTCTTCCAGAGTAAAAAAAAAAGGGAAGTTTCCCCTTATTCGAAGTAAAGTAATAACCCTGAAAAGGATGTAATCAGTGTAATGCACAAGTGAATGATATTTTGGACGGATACTTTTTTAATTCAATTCTCGAAGACAAAAACGGGTGAACATATGTGCATCCTCGGGGAGCTCTACAATCACTCAAAATTACACATACACTGAAACAAAAATAGCCGCCATTACTTACAATAAGTGCATTTTTGTGCAGTTAATATATACTCCTTCATTTTGCAAAGAAATGAAATCAACAAAATTTGATCAAGCTACCAATTAAGTTACCGTCAAATCATTTGACATGAATTGACCATATAATTAAATCCACTGATGTAACGCTGTTTCATCTGACCACTCATAGATCAAAAACATGATAAATACCAGATTAATTAAATCTAAAATAATTAAAATAAATTAATTTTATTTTCAGAGTTTCATCTGAATGTTCGAATAAAAGTAAAATCACAATTTAAATTGTTCACTATAATCAACTATTTTATTGATTGTTAATAAACGTTGCTGAAATTTACACGTACGAAAATTTATCGCCAATTCGGACATTGAGAAACAGTTTTACCTAAAGAGGTTAGAAAAGATCTTTTCTGAATAATTTCTATACTTTCCTTTAAAATGCATGAATTTTGAGAGTAAAACAATAATTTTGAAAGTTATGGTGGTTAATAATTATTATTTCATTAATATAATAATTATTTCACTCAACAATAATATAATAATTATTTCACTCAAAGGGCTGCGTACAATAATGTGAAATTGGTCCGAATCTCACGTCGATGGTCATGTCTCAAAACAAAACGAAAGTGCTTCCGTAACGCACGGATTTTCCAACACGATACTGAAACAGTTTAAAAAGACGTAATTTAGGCACCATGAAGTACTTATCATACATAGATTACCTGCAATAGACTCTTACTCTCACCAGTCATCGAAATGTTCGGACACGCAGGGCGCGGCGCGGACCGAACAGTTGCATGCTGAGCTACGGATCTGCACATATTTCGTGCAGGGCGCGATTAGAAGCGGCGTGGCGCAACGTGGCGCGGGGCCGGTGAGCTTGAAACAGCCGAGTTCGTTTTCTTGCAGCAGTCAGAGGCAGATGGGTCGCTCTATAATGAGTGGTGAACTGCTTATTAATAAAGTCCTTGCTTATTAACGTAGTAAAATTAGTTTGTATTCGTTTTTGTAGTTTTTTATTGAGGTTAATAAATATTCCCAAGATATTTCTCTAGTTATACAGTGTAATAGTTTCCAAAAGCATTATTATACGTTATATTTTTATAGTACATTTTCTATTAGATTGTTAAGAAATAATCTTAAAAATAAAGTGATAGAATAATACATTAATTTACTTTACTATGTCGCTTTTCTCGAAGTAAACGTTTCTCTACGTGTTGGCATGTTTACGTAATAAACGCGTACTATCAATCACTATTTTTTAAGTGTTTAACAAAAACAATTTTTTTGCAACTTGATTAGTTATTAAATGAAGGTAGTTGTGAAATGATTTTGTTGAAAAGCGCTATAAACTTTATTTCACGTTCATTCTGTGACTATAAGAGGAAGTCCTACAGCTTTCATATGAGAAAGAACTAGCCTCTCCCTCCAGACCGATAGGTTTCCTCCACTTAGTTGTTTATTTTTTCCAGTTTACTTTTCACTTTATCCAGAATATAATCAAATGTCGATATAGACATTCTCGCATAACGCACGAAGTGTACCTCGTTCGTTCCTAAAACTGGAAAAACTTGATAAAACTCTCCAAAACATCTCTCCCCAAACACACTTCACTTATTCGCTCATTCCTCCACTGTCCTTTCAAAGTTAACAATTTAAAATAGGAATTTTTGCAGAGCAAATTCGTACGCGCTTTAGACACAGCACCATCTTCTCATGCGAACGGTAGCACTCGCCTGCATTCTAGGCGCGTAGTACCTGCTCGGAGAACGCGTCCGTACACTTATACAAAACGAAGATTCAGTTAAATGAAGTATATATCTTGGCATAATATGTGATGTCATTCATCTGGAGGTAAAATTTCATAATTTTTTAAAACAAGAGTTTAGAAGATGATAGAATCCACTAGACGAGGAAAAATTGACTGGATTTAGGTCTGGGTGGAAATGGTGTTCAGTTGTGGAAGGTGAACGGGTGGTGTAGTGGATAATACCCCTGCAATCAAATCAGGAGTACCGGGTTCGATTCCCGACTCGTCACCATTTTCACCTGATCGAAAGTTATCACATGATTGGATTTATGTCACGCAATACAATCAAATCTCTTATATAGCGTTTCCAGATATGAACACCTACATTAGAATCAAATAAAGTAACAACTTAAAAATTGAACCGACTAAAACACATGACATAGTACGCTCGTGATGGGTTATACTTCCTTCCAGTAAATGTACTTATAAGGAACTTTCTGTCGTAATTGAGGAACTATCCCTGCAATAAATGTAAAGAAATAAATACAAATGTGTTTGTGTGCGCGATACCCGAATCCGAAAGAATACTTGGCATTATTAAAATACAAAGTGATACTTGGTGAGTTCATTTGCGGTTTACTCATGCATGAAAAAATACGACTACGACATTTCATAAAGCGTAGCTGACTTTTCAGTTCATGGTGTTACGTTCACTTAAATTTTTTAATTTTCATATTTCATATAATGCTGATGTTCTCCATTGGATTCAGTGTATGAAGGCAGCGAAGAGTAAAGATGCAGCAGCTACTTACGCCCGCGGTGCGCAAGCCGCGTGGCGTCGGCGTCCGGAGGGCCATTGTCCACAGGGACAAAACCGCCCGGGAACAAATAGGTACGCGGGATCCGCGAGCAATTGTTTCAGCGAGTCCGCTGTCGGAGACGGCATTGTTCGCAGCGCAGCCACCGTCGTCGTGGTGAAGGATAACGCTCCGAGAGACGTAAGGTGTAAGTTTGGCGTATAGGTGCGGAATGGCCGTTGGCGACGGGTTCGAATTTTCACAGCTTATGTTTAGGACTAGAGATAGAAATTAGCATGCAAATACAGCAGAAGGAAATTGTTTAACAACTCTTTTAATATGATTTTTTCAATGAATAATACATTATTCAAAATAAAATATTTTCGCTAAAAGAAACAAAGTGACAGAGAATTTGAGATCGTTATTGAATGCATACATGTGTAAGCTGTTGCGGAGTACAGAATGGATATTGACGATGTAGAGGACGTTGATTGAAACGGCAAAAATAAGGAAAACGTGTCTCAATGAATTAATCAACTACTAAGTGTAAGGTTAAAAAGTAATTGAAAAAGACAATGAAGTATGTATAATATGAGGTAATATAAGTAAATATGAATTAAGTAAAAAGTATATAAAAATGATGCATTATAACTCGTAAATGCCAAGTTATGCAATGGTAAGAATTACTTTCTGTACGAAAAATACGCACAACTAAACTAATTTGTAAGTTTGCATTTTTGCAAACTGTAATGAAACAATCAACGAAACGATATAGATAAAACAATTCAAAATTACATATTACAAACAAGACCATTAGGATAAGTCGATGTACATCTTCATCAATGCTTAGAGGATTAATTGCATCATTTTTTAATGCTTATATTTCGGAACATTTGTACAATTTTACTGTTACGGAATTATTTGTGGCGAGACTTTTCATTAGCCTATAAAAGAATTAATGAATCACCAGTTTTGCTGATTATGGCACGAAGTACTTTTTTTCCGAAATACATCAACTCTTACAATTTTGTTTCAACTTGCCCCAACACACAAATTTGGGTAATTTTCGTAAAAAAAAGTATATGTAAGGGTTGATTAATAATGAAAAGATTTTGTAGAATTAGGAATCATCTGATAAAACAAAGTTGGACGGACTTGTGTGCCAAATCGGAAGTATTATTATTATTATTATTATTAATAGCAAAACCCGAATGAATCCAAATGAAACTAACATGATAATGTGATATTCTATTGACCTGTATAATATGGCAGATACTACTTTCTCCCATCTGCTAATTGTTGGCACGTTTCTCGCTTTTCATCAGTGGTTTGAAAGAATTCTGAGCATTGATTTGAAAGTGTCAGTGATTTGAAAGTATTGCAAACTGATGTAACACAAAATACGTACAACCTTAAGGAGAGTACGTGACTTAAAGGTGAGCAGTGGAGAAGAAGTAGCGTATACAATTTCACATTCGATATATCTAACTGGCGGCGAAATGGGATTTGGGGACGGTAGCAGGCATATTCGCAGTATTCTAACAAGTCAGTCTTAAATTCTACACATTTCACTAATAATGATCACTTGATAGACTGAGAAAATACATTAATTTTAAACAAAGAAGTTAATTATTACAAACATTGCATATCAGAAATGATATTTATGAAAAATACACACAGGAGTTTGAATTTTACTGAAATGACAGTGAAAAGCTATCTGGTATGTACAATACAATTTTATAACGTTTGTGTAGTTTCTGCTTTTTTAAAACATATTGAGTTTATGTTTAATATCATGTTCAATTATTCTGTTGTTAGTTATAATTTGTTATTATTTGATCACCTGACGACGACTTAAAACGAAGTCGAAACGTTGTGAGTTCTTTTCACAAAATATATATTATTAGTCCATAAAAGGTCGTAAGTCTTTCATTATTTATTTAGTCAGTCTTAAACTTTAAATAATAATGACCCTTAGAGAACTGTTATTTTCTCAGTTTATTTTATGATAATCGTCTCAACAGACGATGTCATATGTCGCAATCATGCCATCCTAGTGGATGAGATCAGAAGAAGCAGAAGTTCCTTCTGACGTTAATTTTTAATTTAGAAGTCTTGGCCAAACAATACCCATTTTTTGAACCATGTGTTCAAATACAGATGGGCTTGTGCAAAGATGGAAAGAAGGGCGACCATTGTAAGTTACAAATTATTTTAACTCTCGTCTTCAGGATAATAATTTAATAATTCCCGAAATCTGATAGTTCACTCCAGACGTCTCCTTTCCAAGGTGCGCAATTGCTTCAATCGCCCTCCGGGCGAAGCGTCGCCATCTGATGTCACGACACGGGGTCCGCCGGACGCGAGGCAGCAGTAAGGCAAGGGAAGGTAATGTCGACGAAGGGTAGGAGAGAAGAAGGGTGGGAAGACAAGGGTGCTAGGACGAGCCCTGTGTTTTTAAGTGCGTTCATGTGAAAGCAGCTTGGAAGTAGCTGAGACAATTCTCCGCCCTATACCAAAGCACGCTCATACATGCGTAGTGCAAGCACGTAAAAAAATCGTCAAGTTGTTTCACTTAAAAGAACGGGACGAAAGAAGAGGGTCCGGAATGGAGGGGGAAGGGACAGAGAAGGACGTAAAGGAGAGGAAAATAGAAAAAAGAAGTTACACAAATCTGCATATTTTTAAAAAAACTTGTTCGTAGCCAAATGCCAGAGAGTATTTGCATAGAAAGAATTCATTAGAATGAGTTGCTTATTTCTTACACACGGGACGCTTCCACAGTTGCAAGAGGGGAAAAAGAAGACCAAGTAAGAGCAAAAAAAACTTCCAAAAAAAGGATGTTCTCATTATCAATTTAGACGTTATTTTTCTATTTAGCAGCATTGTTTCGCCGTGAATATTAGCTTGCCTTGTGCCGTGTTACCCCCTCAACCACCACGCTGCTTCCTGGTGGGAAGAAAAGACACTGACAGGCGCTACTGTTGGAGAAAAGAAATGAAGCGCGTGGCGCACCGCGCACGGGAAAAACACAATGTCTTCATCCGGCTGCGGCGGAACACTCTCCCGAATTGAAGCTGTTTGCACGGTTTCACGCTCGCGGCCGCCACACGCCCGATTCTCCCGCGAACGATATGGGCACAAATACAACGACGAGGAGCATTATCTTCAGGATAAAGCTCTTTGACCGTTTGCGGCTCCACCCCGGAGAACCTTAGATGGGTCACTAAAGAAAATGACAAACGAAACAGATATTGTTAACGAGCGACCGTTACTGAGCTAAGCCCTCGAAACAAAAGACTGAGGTCGCTTTGGAAAAGCTCTCCTATTGGCGAGAGATGGAAATAAATCATAAATAATCAAGACGACGCGTCTTCAGGCGACGCCCCATTGTCTCCTTCCCTTGTCTACCATCTTGATAACGTTCCTTAAACTCTTAAGATATTCCATACATACATAAGCAAGGATGTTTGCAGGAGAAATTTCGTTCGGACTGGAAGCTTTCCGTAATCAATCGAAAAACCGGGCGTAGCGAGTCGCAACGGAATTTGCGTCGAAGGAAGGCGAACTTTTGCGTGGCAGCTCACTCTGGTGCTAGCGTCACGTCGCTCGGAATCGGACAAAAGAAAAGCAATTTCGCGTTTACGAACACGAAGTGAAGAACGTGGGTGATGTTAAGGTCGCGTTCAGAAATGTTTGAGGGTGACGAAACGGGGAAGAGAGGGTGATACGAGCTATTGATCAACTGATGCCCCGCTTCAAGCGGAAGTGCTCGCGATAGAGGCAAATTTGTCGATATTTCTTGATCTTAATCTACGTATTTCGTTGGAAAACCTATATATCGTGGTACAAATCAATTTTATGACCTCATTATGTTTCCAGAATACACGAATGGAATCCACTTTACGAAGTGCATGCTTCCCACGAAAACGCAATATGTCTATAGCAACGTTTCGATGCTTCATAAAAATTACAATTAAGATGAAGCTAATACATATTTATCTCAATCGCACCGGTGGAGCATAAGAAATAATAATGACTACAATATTACGATTTTAAACATGTGAGAATTGGTATACCTAACTCGAACCCCAACCCCCACCCATTCAACAGATTCACTATACAATAAGGTCAAGACACAACTGTGCAAACATATTTTTGAGTGAAAGTGGTAATTAACAATAACGATCAACAGAAAGACATTGAAAAGTTTAAAAAATGTGAAAAGCACTACGCATGTTCGGAATCCCCACTTTCCAAAGTAGGCTAATTAGTTTCCCGAAATCCTTCGTTGATTTCTTGTGCATACTTTTGCTTTTACACGCTATTTCAAGATGTGATATGTTTGTATGGTGTACTTTATCGGACTGGGACTCCCAAAAGAGCGCAGATCTAAAATAGTTAGAAAATTCACCCACACGAACTGCAAGTTCGACTAAAAAAAAACAAAACATGAACGCACGCCTCTTATTACACTAGAGCGGAAAATTAAATGTTTTTCTAATGAAAATTATGCAGTATCATTATCTGACGAGCATAAAACTCGAAAAAGTATTCGAAAGAATTTAAAAAAATAGTCAGCATCGTAGTATAGTCATTGATTCAAAATTCGTAGTAGATGAGTATTTTTTATAGAGTTGTAAAATTTGTTTTTCGAGATTAATCGAACTGACAATTAATCTATAAAAAATTACATATATCGTACTGGAATTCTGAATAAAACAATTTATCAAAACATTCTTATTCTCCATGAAAATAGTTGAGATCCACAGTCCATTTCTTTGAAGGAGTGTTTCAGCAGACGTGCCTTACACTTGCTCAATATGACTTAGACTAGCAGCTTTCTTTCGCTTGCTACGGCGGAAAGAGTTACGTTCACTCCCTTTTTGCTGACTAGATTCCTTGAGTCGGCGCTCAATTTAAATAGAAGTAGTGATTAACTTTTAATACCGTACTGACGAATTTTATAAACGGTCTATAAGCGTTTTATCACTACGCATAGTTACACATAAATTATCACTTCAATGTTCATTTCAGTCAGCACCATTGTTGGTGTAATAGTGATTGCACTCTTTAAAAAATTAAACATGTGAAATGATCTCGCTATGATATTGATTGCAACTACACTGCCAGTTGTCAGTAACCAAATAGATTTGCTCATTGTTGGGGTTAAATAAGTTACGAAACGTCGAGTGCAGCTATGTTTCATCGTTTTACAATTATAAACCATTGTTTTTGTCCTAGTGCGGCCGGGTCTTTGATACCCGTACAATTCGCAAGAATATTTCATTTCTATCGCCGAAGTAGAATATAACAACCTAAATGAAGATATTTACCAAATATGCTTTTATATTATGTCCGAGGGGTATGAAATATTTTAAAATATCATACTAAAATCCATATCAAATTTATTTATATTTAAATGTTTTATATTCGGGTACGCGTACAAATATGTTAGTACGAATTGATAAGGCCAGTATTACACGCTCATATTCCTGTGACGTTGATCTATTATCAAAAAACTATGTCGCAACATATGATCGTGTAATGCACAAATTTCGATAATAGTTGAAGTATGATCAGGTATCTATACCATATGATCATATCTTTGGTAATATGTCTATGACATATAAATATGACTGTGTAATACTGGCTTAAGGTATCGGGAGGCATGAATTAGTCTTTGCCTTTTTTACACATACAAACAGCGAACTAACCTAACTGCCACAGTCATGAGCTCTTGAACAAGATGACGAACCTAAAATGATTTATTATTTGAAGAATTGTACTTTCAGCAACTTCACAATGCGTCTGGGAATCGTATAATACGACATAATACCGTCACCAGCAGAGAGAAAAAAGAGACCAATAGGAAACGTGGATGGGTGAAATACCTCGGGTCTCTCGCGTATTTCATAATGCAATGAACTTGGATGATCTTCGCATTGTTAGCTACACCTCTTGTGTTGACACGTTTGATTTCCCAAACACACAGTCGTAGTTTTCCTTTGAGGCACTGTTCACGTCGCCTTTTTGTTCACTTTCTCATCAGCGCCCTTGTCGTGCGCTTCGTGGGGATTTACTTCTCTTGCCCGTTTCTCTTCTTAAAATATTTAATTGTTTATTTTTAAGAGGGCGCATTTATTCTCTTTCCGAGAGGGCGTACCGGCCCGTGGGTCGATGGACCAGTTCGAGCCTGTGGTTTATTCTCTCCCCATCAGTAGTGTAGTTCCATTCTATTCACCTTTGCCAACCGCGTCTGGGACTTATCTTTCTCGTCGCTTTCGCCCAGATGTTCTCCCACAGCGATTTCCTTCACAAGAGTGGCATTAGGTCATGTCTTTTCCCTTCGTCTCATATTCTGAGCAATATTCTCTGCCATCCACAAACTCCTTACTCCCTCTGCTCCACCTCGTCTTCATCCCCTCCTTTCTCCCTCTGCTTGTGGAGCGTCTGCCTTGGTCCTCGCTCCGTCCGCCTGCGGTCCATCAAATTTCCTTTCACAATGAGTAATGGCACGTGCTTTAATAAGTTCGAGCGCCGCCGCCGCACCGGGCAGTCGGAGCTCCATGGCGCATGCACTGCAGCCACATTTCAATCTGTCTGTTACTCCTGCCCTTTTCGAAGGAGATTGTCCCCTACTCCACCCTTTCTCCTTCTGCTCAAGAACCTACGAGTATTGCGTTGATTGACAAGTTTTGTATGAGAGGTTTATCAGGTGACGGTGGAATAGGAGACAGGTTCATACACAACAGCAGAGCTTGAGTGATGTGGATGCAGAAATCTGCGCAGATTGCGGATGGGGATGCGAGGATAGTGGATGCGTGGGCGGTGAGGACGGGCACGAGTCCGCAGATGCCCCGGATCCATAACTCAAGCGCCCAACAACGCGCACCTCTCAAGGGCAGTGTTGCGCGCAAATGGAGCACAAACTGTGGACGCCTGGAGTCGTCTGGGGAGATAGCGTTTAATCGGGTCTCCTGTCCACCTCCGCGGCGCCGAGACCCTACTCCCTTGTCTCTGTCGCCGTGCGCAGGACTTTACATGTGGCTATAGTTGATCCCAAGAAAATAGAAATACATGAGTCGATAATACTAGAAAAGCCAGTAAATAAGTTCGTAAAGGAAGTATTCTCAAATTCAAAGTATAATATTACGACAGCCAACAGTAAAATATTACCTTTACAAACATGTCGTGAAATTTCTGGAGTAAAAGGACTTTGTATTATATTTATTTGTACTTCCTTATCTTAATATTATTAATTATACCCTTCTAAAAAATAAATGGATGGAAAATAAATCTGTCGTAATTATAAATAGAAGGATTTGTTAAAGAATTCTGCAATCGAAGGCAAAAAGTTCATTTTGTCTATCACTCAAGAGGCAAATCTTAGCACGGACATATTTATCACTCCTAAATATAATCAATAGATAGGGCCAAGGACCTCTCTCTTTGTTCTCTGTGACTGCTCAGTGGCTTTACCTGTGTTCTTTAATAATGATTCACTGGGCGCAATCGCAACAGTTTCCGACCGCTTTACGGCTAGATCTACGTAATAATGTTTTTGGTTATAAAAAAATCAATTTTACACAATTAAACTGTTAAAATCGTAAATGTCCGTGGGCGACGACCGCCCAACGGGGTAAGTGATGCGCGAGACTCTAGCCATCATCAATGAAATGGAGGACATCGGTGAGTTGTCTTCAGCAAGTCTTACTTCCAACAGCGCAGGTTCTGAATATCACCATGCCGACTCCATTACGACCGAGGCAGCCTACCAGCAAGCTGCGTCAAGTGGAGCATCTTCACTTAACTTACCGCCAAGTCCAGGCGGTAACACTAAGCAAACGCAAGCTCAGTTCAAACGGTCTTGCGACCAAATAGACGAGCATCGGGCGAAAAAACTCCCGCAGGTGTCATTGCAATCTCATTACCAAGTGAAAGTGTCCAACAGATTCGAAGTGTTCAAGTGCTAGTGAATCTCCAATCAACCTTGGTTTGCACTTCGACACCCGGTTCACGTGGAAAAATCACATCGAAACAAAAATCAAACAGGTCAACAAAAAACTTGCTCAACTTCGTCCTATCATCAACCGATGCTCCTCCATAAGCTGCGAATCATCACTCTTCCTCTTCAAAACTATTCTTCGACCCCAATTACTATACGCTTACCCCGTATGTACTGTACAACGCTGCCCCCACACACATCCACAAAATTCAGGTTTTTTAAAACAAAATACTCGGTTTAGCCACCAAAGCACCCTGGTTTATCCCAAATTCCTCTCTTCATAAAGATTTGAAGATTCCTTTCATCCACTACATTCACGCAATATCACATGATTTCTTTTTTATCTTCCAAAAATCCTGGCGCTGCCCACTTCCACATCGGCAAAGTAGGTCCCCTCACTACCAGAATACGCAACCATTACCCTCTTCATTTATATTTAATAGATCACTCTGAGATTTAATTCCACAAATTAGGAAATTCTTAGGTGGTGCTCAAGGAGTATCCCCAATCTTACTTGTCTGTCTTATGTTTTAATAGTTGTTGAAGTATTTTATTGTGCATGTGTAACCATCCAACATCTGATAGAGCTGTGTAGCTGAGCGATGTATACTCAACTCAGATTTAATAATAAGGACCTCTCTCTCTCTCTGTCGGACTAATCAAAGGTAGTATCTGAAGAAAATGTGTATGTTATGAATTTTTCAGGGGATGAGAAGATAAAGAGGGTGTGCGAATCAAAACCCGGCTATTGTTAGACCAAGTTACGTTACAGTGAACAGAACCCTACATCAACCACACTCAGCGAGAGACTAGAATAATTTCATCCCTCCCAACATAAATGTTGGAGGCGTTCACTTTCCCTCAACGTTTTAGTGGACTCGAAGCTAGGTAAGAACTAGACATTAGGTTACGAGAATGAGAATATACGCTCAGCTAAGTAATTTTTTTCAAAGGATTTACGGTTGTATGAAGACACTCGTCAAGTAGGCAACCATTCACTGTGTGAAAAAAAAAGATGAATATTTATTTATTCAGTAATACTTATTACACGATAAAAATTGATTCAAAATGTAAATGAATTAATGTTTAATAATCAAATATACCACATTCATGTTCTCCTTACCATCGATTAGATCAATCACTGTGATTCGTCAATTCATTCTGGACTTACCTTTATCTATCTCGATTAAGATTCTGACATGAATACTTCTTAGTTCAATGCTACGAGTCGCTTCATGTACTATGACATATCCCACAAGACAGTGAAATGGATAGATAATTCTATCTACGTCATTGCAGTAATGTGTGAGCGAGGGTCAGTGACGCCGCGTGTGAAGGCGAGGAATGTCCGCGACGGCAATTTCGCGCGAGCAGTGATTCACGAGCGCAGCAGCGGGCGTTAGGCGCTCGGGCAGGTGTGCGTATTTCAGCGCGTATTAAAACTGAACCTTACTCTGCGGAGTCAAACGGGGAGAGGAAGGACGCACAATGGGATTACAGAGTGAAGCATGGATAAGAAAGGTGGCGGAGCAATGCGGAAAAGGAACGAAGGAGAACTTCAATTCCCTCAGACTTCATTCCTCCGAATTTTAATAGTGAAAATGACGCAGGTCATAAGACCTGCCACCCACCAAAGTACCTAAACATCGATGTATAAATTAAATAATATTACACTGAAAGGTTGAAAAACACACAAAATTATACTTTTATTTGTTTAGTGGAGCAGAAAAAAAACCTCGGCGCAAATCACTTCCTTTATAAGACCTTCAAATTCTTCAGAATGTTATTGTAACTGATATAATGAAACAGTTAATAAAACACTAGATACTATTGGTTTAGTTAAAATGATATAAAATTACTGGTAGTCAACACCCAACTTTGTATTCCAAGTTGAAAATGTGAAGATATCACCTATCTTATCCATGTGTGGGTACAGGAAAGAAAGATATGCATGAAAAAAAAATCCGTGTCAAATAAGCATCGACTCATTCAATTGGTACTGTCTATAGTAAAATGACATATGCTATGTAAATGCATTGAGTGCACAATAGAAATGAAAGACCTTTAATAAGCAAGAAATCCTAAGAAGCAACAGTCGACGAAGAGTGCTTCAGGTAGTTGGCGGGGACATTTTGGTTCCACAGTATTAAAGTTACAGTGGGATCCTTACGAAATGAAATGGCTCAAGTGCAACGAAAAGTATAAAAAGGACCTCTTAATTAAGACAACTCTTTAAATTTAAAGAAAAGGTAAACTTTACCAGAAGACAAAGAAAAAGTCCATGGGATTCCTCGGAGGTGCAGTTTCGTGATTTCAAGAACGCACATAAAGAAGAAAGTGACAGATCCTGAACGCTCCGACATATTGACCCTCAATAAACGACCGGTTATCCATTGAAGAGTAAAAGGTGAGTGGGCAGAAATCCCATGTGTGCTCTGAGATTCAGTTACCGATCTTTTGACTCGACAGCAGGCAGAAAGCGCACTCAGTCATTCACCTCAAAACACGAGAACTGACATTGGAGAAAGTGACCATTTTTGACGTAGACAAGATTATGCGTAGAGCAAAAACTGTTTCCAAATTTGTTCTGGAATCACGTATTAAAGACTTACTCATTTAGTCATCGTTCAAAATTATTGTAATTGCGTGAACGTGACAGTGGTCCGATGTTCGACAATGATCCGAATTTATATTTGATTTAGCAATGGCACTGTTGGAAAAATGAGGAAGTTAAAATAGCACTTACTCTTTAAATGTCTTTCTCATGAGCGCTAGTTGCAATTTAGAGCGTTTAATGCGATAAATACATTCGCACCAGCTTGATTAATTAGGTAATGGCAAGCTCACAGACTCTCTAGTTTATTCGCGTGAGATTCCGTTGACTTGACTCACGTTGAGAAATCTGTTCCAATCAGACAACCCTCGACAGCCTGTGCATTTCAGTCCAACTTTGGTTTTGAGTCTCTCATCTCTCAGTCACCAAGGAAAACGTGGTATTACGCCCATTTCAATAAATGGAATTGTTTTTAATATTGACACTGTGCGTAAATAGATTTATCGGGCCGAAAACAAAGTCTTTGGATGATGTTCTCATCCTGTACTCTATCTTTGTAATCAATGATACAGGAAAATATTTTAAAGTCTTCACCATCCTCGTACTAGGGAAAGCAGTATAAAAGGTTTTACATGTTATGTTCAAAACGTGAGATGATTGAACGTCGATAAGAAAATTTTCACCTCATACTAAGTGAGATTGCAGTCTTTGTCTTAAAATAAAATTGAAATAAAATATTTCAGTTTTTCTATAGATACAATCCTAGAAATAGAATAAATATTTTAGTTACAGTAACTAAAAACAATTAAAATAATATGTTATTTATCAACGAAAAAACAGCTTAAGAATTACGTCTACTCTTATACTACGTAATTTTTTTTTTACGTTATCGCCATTTACGAAAAAAAGATTATGAACCGTACCGACAGGAAGAGGTACTGAAGTATAACCCTTCCCTTAAATCATGTCAGTACGTTATTTTGATGCCTCTAAGCGGTTTTAGAGACGGAAAATTCCGCGTAAGAAAATCAATCGTAATTCGTGCAATGCTCTTATCCTTTTGTTCCAATCCTGTAATTTCAGTTACAAATTCGGATAAATCGCTGAAACTGAAACATCACAGAATTTGAAAGCAAAGTATATTCTCCATAGTCACGACTACCTCACATCCGTCATCAAAATTCATTTTTCTAATCTATTTAAAGTAGGTTGTTTCCATTCCAATCATACAGCTTGAATTTACTCTTTATTACTTTTCCACCAATCTTCTACATTCACAATGGCATTCAACGAAATCCTTAAATATAAAACCACAACCAGCATCGTTCATTGTCTACCTCCCTCATTCCCATCCCTTCAACCTCGACGGCGCATGGACACAACGCGCGTTTATCCGTTTTCGACGCGCGCTTCTGTACACTGCTCGCCACGCATATCTCGTTTTTTGTTTAAATATTAAAACAAGATTAAACCGTCGCAAAAATGCACAGCGGAACAAAAAAATTCCCGTCGAACCCCGCAGCCAAAGCCTCTGTATCCCACTCACCCTCAGTGGAACCAGCCAGGCGTAGTTTAGATGCGCAAATAAAAGTAGGAACACAACCATGGTTCAAATGTAATTTAATAATTATCCTGCGCATTTTATATATTTAAAAGGCTGGCTTGTTATTTTGTTTTCTGCGGGTGGAGCCACAGCGGGGATGTGTGATAGCGTGGGTGAATGGGAGTGGAGAAATACCGTTGGCGTCACGGCCAATGTAGCGCGCTGCCTGACAGTAAGCCTCGAACGCAATAATTGGAGCGGTCAGGGTGACGCCAATGGTCATGCACGAACCTGGGGGAGTGAGATGGACAAGTACAGCACTAGAGCTCAATATAAATCTGGCAAAGTATGCAAAATACAAAAAATAAGCAAAGAGTACGTAGAATTGTAGGAGGGGGTGTCTAGAAAGTGGAACAGGAATGACGAAGGCAAACTAATATCGAGGCGGGACTCAAAGTGCTGTTCATAGTCGTCGCCATCTCTAAATTGAATCCAAATTGATTGAGAGGAAAGCAAGTGAATAAATAGATCGTGCGAAAAGTCAAACTATCGACTGAAGTTAATTTGAGCTGCGTAGCCGCCTAGTTGAGAAATGAAGACTCGAACGAAAAGTAAAGTAAGAAAATAGCAACAAATACATGTTAAATCAGCTAGCGCTTATAAATCACAAAAAATGACAGTGTCGTTTATATGGGCAAGAGTTGCCTGCTCTACTAAGTGTAAGTCATTAGTGCTCATTATTTGCAAGATTTCCATAATAAATTTAACACACAAGAAGTTTCATCGACGTCCTCCATGGAAACGATGATTCATAAACGTCTACAATTTTTTCTTTAGTCAATAAACCAATAAGAGTCAAAAAATACATTCACATGACATTATTCTACAAAATGCTCAATTATGGTTTAAATGAAAACGATATATCTCATATAATAAATTTCTAAGTACGAATTGCGTCGAGTAACGCCCAAAACACTTACATTCTAACGATAGCAGAAATTTATCGAGAAACTACCAAAACCTGTGCTTCAAACAAGTCAAAACTCAGAACAAAATAGGCGAAAGTTTCGTGAATCTAGCTCTCATATGAATCTTCTGGGTCACTTATAATTCTAGATGTGAAAACTCGAGTATGTATTCATTTTTATATGGAATTATTGAATGTTTTTACCGAACATAATATTCACAATATTTGTCGTGATATTTTTATTAATGCTCAACTTTTCAACTCTTGTGCATTTTGGACCGTTTTTAGGTGTAAAAGTTTACAATAATAAACAATGAAATATGGATCATAACCTAATATTAACGTGTTATGGCGAGGTATCAGATTTAGCCTAATTTAAACTTCATTGAATTCACCAAGTTGTTATTTACTAGATTTCAATAGACTCTGGAACTTCAGTATTTTTTATTTTTATTAGAGAGGTAATAAAGCTCACATTTTAATATGCAATAGTCAAACTTTACTTTTGTGAATTCTGTTCAGATATTTCGAACACGATGAACGAATTTTAATTCGAAATGCTCAATTATTGATAAAGTAAAAACAAAATGTTGGAGAATTCATTGACAGTGGAAACTGAAGAACAACCTACTTCTTCTACAATTGCATTTATGTCTTCTGTAGCTTGCTCAGTGGAAATGGATTCGGATATCCCATTCTTCTTACATACTGCTCACCAACACATACATCACATTTAATAGCTAATTTTGTTTTCCAAATCACTCTTTTCTATAATTGTGTTTTAATTAGTACATGTAACTGTTTCTATCTACAGTCTTCACCTTACTAGTAAACATTGGCTTAGGGTTTATCGTTTCTGGATCCAGTGATTAATACTAACGAAAAGTGTGTAACAATGCGTGACAATGGAACTGCGAGGAAATCAGTAAGAGTTTTTACCAACTTCTCTTCTCAATCTGACTCTTAGTAGCTGAAAACATCAATTCTGAAATAGAGCTCGTTCTTGATCCTTCGTAAAAGGATTTTGCATCGCTCACCCCAACCAATAGATCAAAGGTTTACACGCTCCGACAGAGACTACTAAAATGCGCAGACTTTATACTTCTATAGAAAAACTAGTCCTAACACCAGCAACTCTTTTCACCAACCCTCAATTTAACACCATAATTCTCTAACCGATTCATTGATACCGCGGTCCCCAACATGTCTTCGGCCTCACTAATCAAAACACTATTCTCATGTTCTAGAGTGGTAACCTTGTAGCAGCTGTCCGTAGATTTTTTAATACAGACACAAAGATATTTCTCTATTCCATTCCGTTCTTGTGAAAAGCCAAATCAAATAGAAATTACATAAAAATTTATGCACGTATTGCATTGATCATTAAAATTAGTTTCCTAATTTAACTATTTTGTCTTGACATTTGTCTTAATTTTAAATTTTTAATACCAAACTTTTCCACAAAACTAGTTTACCCAAGAAACACGGACCACTTACGAACACTGACTTTTCGATGTTCTGACAGTTGAGGAATTGTTGATATTTCTTATTACAATTAAACCTTAGCCAATAATAATAACTACAGAGTAAAATTATACGTTTCCTAAAAAGAAATTTCAAGACCTGGAGACAACATGAGAAAGGATAACTAAAAATGAAATCTAAAAAAAAAAAAAAAATGAAAAATATGCGGTAAGAGTTTCAGACTAATTCATTTCCATTTGAGTTCAGAGCAACTTGTAAGGATGCAATACTCTGTTGACTATTCTTTTTCTTTTGTCAAAGTTGATGATGTTACCGATATACACTCGCAGCTACATAGTTTTGCTGACGCCTCCTGGGATCATTGTGGATTGTAGAATGTAACCTATCAGGCACATACGTCTTAAGTGGGAATCAAACAATGAACATACATGTTCGAGGTCTGGAAACTTATGCTACCATCTGGGCTCGCTCCCGTTCACGTGCGTTGAATGAGTTCTAATAAAAATTCGTATTGTCAATACAATTAACTTGTGCACAGTGAACTCATGCAGACTCTGAATTTTGAAGAGCCAAAAGGTTTCATCAGTTTTAAAATGGAATACATCTGGTTCTCATTTTTCAAGCTGAAAATTGATGCCGCTCTTCGAAAGTAATGAGTTTTACAAGAGTGTCATATCCTCAAGTTCTCTCGCTTCTACTCGCCATCCACATGTAGTATCTTTGAACAAACTGAAAGACAACCTTCTTGTTGCGAAGAGCCGTATTAAGAAGCGTCATCTACAAGTCACTGTCCGGTTCACTTCGTCGAGCCATCGCATCCACAAAACATGCGGAGGTGCTGGAGGACTTTCAAACGCGCCGAGGAAGCCGGGGGCAGTGTCTCTAATCTGGAGGAGTGGCCGACTGACCTACGGCGGAGACGGAAGACCTTTGTCGAACACATTTCATGCTGTGGATATTAAAGGCATTTTACGCAATTCTTATTCTACGTTTCTGTTCAAGAGTAAGCATGTTTTCCCCATACAACATTTCCGAAATTAATTACTATTTTGAGAAGAAAATTCAACTGTCATCTTTTCTATCACGAATGTTCTCTTCCGACGATAAATGTATAATTAATATATTTCAATAATGTGTAATATTACGATAATTTCTATCAAACGTCTAAAATTTACTTAGCATATAAATGGAAATACTGATTTGATGGCAAACATACAAAAAATATTCGATAAGATTGGAAGGTAATCTCATTTGGCAAAAATCAAACTATGAGTTGATACTTCCAAGCAACTAAGTAGTCTTATCCACAATTCTCCATCATTACATCTCCATCTTTATTTCACTACGTCATCCCAACTACACAATCATATTACCATGATATCAGTATAGAACCTCGTTAACGTCTTGTGCATTTATGATTCCATTTGTGCTATATTTCATTTATATATATATGATTTCACGACATATTTTTATACTCGGAATTAACACCGAAGAAAGAATTAAAAAGATCAAAATGAGTTAAATAAATCAAATATTTTAACAAAACACTCCTCGAAAAGTCATACAGAATAAAAGATAACTTGGATGTACATGAATTTATTTTGACACATAAACGAATGAGGTAGAAAATGAGAATACCGTGAATAAATTGTTTTTAAACTTCCAAAATTGTTTCTGAGGAAAACAATTTCTCTCTCAACATGGTTATTCACGGAGTCGAAAAATAAATTCTACTGCGTCAACTTCCAAGTATTCTTCCAATCTAGTCAATGTAGAGTCACTCGCACCTCAAACGCTGCTGGAAACCTTTTCGCCAATTGCTTGCTCCGGGCTAAAGGCAAGGTGACAGAGACGAAGGGTTCTGTGAATGCGTCCTCAGAGGACGAGGGTGGAGGACTCTTGAGAGGAATGGAGAGGAAGAACTGGTTGGAGCGACACACTGATGCTAAGATACGACAGGGAAACCCCTGGAAACGAATTTGCGTCGAGAAGATGGTCTCGTTTCGTTATCAAGACCGTATTATTTACTCCATAAGTATTATATATAATTATATTCTTACTCTACTATTATAATTATAAAAGTTATGTAATTATATTTACTTCANCTCGGGGCCCCGTGTTCGCCAAACACGTACTTACTAGATGTAAGCCCCCTGGGGGGTTTACTCTATCAAACAAGAAGGCAATGTAAGACCTACATCATTTACCTGGTTCTACAAATGTAGTTGGAAGTTCGAGAGCTAAAGGTTCTGATGAATAAGGTGATCCGGTGGTTGACGTAATGGTAGTAATGCGCTACTTCACACTAATCTTGAAAACTTGTAAAATAAAAACTANCTTTTGTAAATACTTGAGAAATAATATGTAGCATATTGAAAATAATATGTTGAATGTAGGTATCTCATTGAAAATAATTTTTCAAGTTTCTTTTTTTCCTTCTGTCTCATCCATCATAATATTAGTCCTATTTTACTTAGCTTATTATGAAAAGTTCCAATTAGGAAAAGTTTAAGAATTATATCACAATGGGTTTCTTGGCATTATAAATATATATAAATATATATATATATATATATATATATATATATATATCATATTGTTATTAAAAAAACTTAAGGGATATAAAATATATCTCTAAACTATTCGCATTTTAAAAAATCATCAGAATTAGTACGACTTTGTCCAGCATCCTTGACAAGACGGGAGTAGAGCAGTGGATGAATCAGACGTAACCAGTGCGTCATGTAGTGTGCGTTCGCGTCGACAGGTGGAATTCCGAAGCGTAAGCACCGCGGGACCTCCCATGATCCTCCTCTTCACCCTCTCGCTTTGTGAGGGCGGGAATTTCCCTGGACATTCAGATGATTCGCGAGGTTGCTATACCTATTTCAGGCAGCGTTATGAAACTTTACGTCGTGTCCCTGGATGCCATTCCGTGTGAAGTGTAGAATACTCACCTGGAAAAAAAGAAATACATAAATGAGAATCCGCCAGAAAGAAGAAATTTTATTCAATGAACTATATAAAAAAGAGATTAATATAATATCTCCAGTATTATCAATTCGTACACCAACACGAGTCATAACCAAATAAAATAATACAAATTTAGTAAATCAAAACATTTGCATAAAATAAAACAATTTATACTGTTTGCTTACTCACGAGATTAATACAAAAAGCAGTAAATCTACTTCTCTTATAATTCATGGTTCAATACTCGGATTCCGACACTGGGAATACTATTAGATCTGTAGGGCATGATTTGAAAATGACTGGGAAATAAATTACACACTTAAGTAAAGTAAAATATAAGTATAGCGTCTCACACATGAAATTCCCATAGCTTAAATCTACACATCGTTGGAAATCAAAATCTTTTACATTACTTCATGGCATCGAAATTCATAATCAACTAATGTGATGGTTATGTCGTATAACATAAATACTATTGAGCTATATTATTAAACGTTCATTCATATAAATAAAACTTTCTTATTGCACCAATAGTTTATTACCTTACCAGAAAAGTAGATACGTAAAAATAATTAACATATGTTCATTTGATATTGATACAATTTGACTATTATGTATTTTAACTCGAATTACATAGCTGAAAATGTCCAGCATTTTGAACAATGTTCAATGTTTATAATGAAAATATTTAATTAAATATTCAGAGAGGTATTTGTTAATGAGTTTCATTTTCAACTCTAGGCTGTTACAGCTTTGTCCGTACTTAATAAAATCACCAACCACTTCAGTGTGGGAGTAAAACCTTTTAGCTCTGTAATGTATATCTCACATGTTCGATTTTTACATCTTCTCAACATTCTTCCAATCACTCGCTCCTCGCCTAGTCCTATACAAAGAAAACTGTCATCACTTCCACGCCCTACAAGGCCAACAATGCCTCGAACGCATGGGCGCTCACAACCCCAAGCGTGTGATGAAGGAAGACGACGAAGGGCGACAAGGAGTTGGTCCAGCATCTTAGCAAGTGGCCCCGTTGCGGAACTAAAGGTTCACTCATGTGTGGATCGTCTGTCGTATTCCCGAAGGGAGGCGCTGTAGTTCCTCCTCACGAATGCAGGTTTCTCCACCACCCACACCTCTTCAGATGCTCTACATCGTAAAGTGTACACACAAAAACCGGAGAGACATTAAGTGAACTTAAATAGTGACCAAAAATGCACATTATCCATGATTTGGTGATCAAGCAATGCAACCCTTTCACGCTTACAATACGCGCCGCCTACGTCGTTCGCTTCTGTAACTTTCCTCCTTTTCTGGAACATCCCCCGGAGTTATTTCTGAAGATGAGACTTAATCTTGCGGAAGATCTCGCCCCTTACCCCCATCGTTGGACCAGCAATCCGGAGCCGCTCCACGCGAAGATAAAATTACACGCAAATGTATTCACACAAATTCGTGAGATTTTACAATAAGGTAGATTTAGAGAGGTGAAGAGGTGGAGACGCTGTTGCAAGAGGGTAAGAGGGAAAGTGAGAAAAATAAAAATAAAAAAGACGAAGAAATTGGGTGGCGCACAAAGAAAAAGGAACTGCACAGTCCGAGATGGTTGTTATATATACATTTTCAAATGAGTCAACTTTGTGTATAAGAATGTTTGTCGTCGTAGTCTTCTCGTTTCCTTCGCTGACTCCCTTCTGTAAGGTGTCGTAGTATTTCCATATTTTTGTGACCTCTCACTCTTGAGCTGTTTCTCAGCGCTTTATTTCAGTAAGACGCGAGCCAAGAACAGCGTAAGTTGTGACGCAAGGGGATGGGATACTAAAGGGTAACGAACGCAGTGTTCGGAGACAAAATAGGCGTTGTTGTGTTGGGAGAAGAATGAATTCAGGGTTGTTTTATATTTACCGAAACCATTATTTTTGGAATGAAAGCAAAAAGACATGATTTTTTGTGTCTGATGTACAAAATTTCATAGTTTATATATTAAATTACATAGTTTCATTCTTTATCGAGAAGAATCAAGGCAATTTGCCCTTGTCCTTCCTTTTTTTAACTATTAAGTGGACGAAAATGGAATTTTATCGATTAAAGCCATAACATGGAGACAGGCCTGATTATAAGCTACTAGAAACTACTGTATAAGTGGTCAAAGAACGAAAAAAATAAAACAAAATAGTAAAACATAAAACCTTTCAAGTCTGTACAATATTTTCTTAAAAAGAAAATGTTTATAATTTGTCTAATAATTTGTTATAAAACAAATGTAACGTGAAAAACACATTTCGATTGGTTATCTCCAGGAAAAGATCATAAAAAGAAGGTTCATAAAATCTGTCAATGTCCAACAATATTATTCTTTTTGTCTCTTTCGTACTTCATACATATCATCTGTTAAAAAGTTAAAAAGTCTTATTTCTTCAGATTTTGTGAGATCTAGCTGAACGAGTTTCCACTCGTATTTGTCATCGACATAAAATATCAAGGGAGCGATCTTTTCAGTCATTCTTTCATTTGAAGCAATACTCTTTGTGTTTACATTTTCGTTAATAACTCCAAGTCTGCCAAGCCAAATGACCTTCTCTGTGTACTAAAAACTTTAATCACGGGAAGGTTATAGTTATGGGATAGCAAAAAAAATACTTCTTTAATGATCTGTGAGAAAAACTGCAGAAAATAAGATTTGTAAAGGGAAAAAAAACTGTGATTTGGGATTTAAAAAATAAAAAATGGCTCAATTAATTTCAATAAAAATAATATACACTGAAAAGCATTTTGCATTGACTCCTTCCCTGCAAAATTACTTTTCGTTGCTTTCTCTAAAGCCGCCATAGGCGCAATATGCAACCCACTAAATCAAAGCAGAATAAAGGGAGAAAGATCTGCCATTACGAGACCACGCCAAGTCCCATAGTAAGGCTACCTCTAAAACGATTATTTTTAGTAATCACTGACGTTGTTGTGTTTCTTTCTTATTATATTAAGTTTTCAAAGGTATTTTGAAGGGGAAGTATTGTAAATTATCAGTCAAAGCCGAAAAGGGTTTTCAAAACGTTTTTTTGCGTTCAATTGTAATTTTTTAAGTTTTAACCGTGTTTGTTACACCTCATATTTTTCAAAATTCAACAAAAGCCAATGTCCCACAGGAATTTTTCACACTAAAATGATTTATCGATAGTAAAATTTA
>NNCF01135024.1:1176521-1281232 GCA_002313205.1 Laupala kohalensis | reverse complement strand
GAAAGAAAGAAAGAAGAGGGAAGAATGGTCAAAGAGATGTTTTCTTTCACGATAGATCCTCTTTCTCGCGGGAATAAGACAAAGACAGAGAAAGACACTTCAAGCATGTTTGTTGGAGCGCGGGGTTTCGAGACATTAAGGATGCAAATACAACCGTCTGATTATCAGCCGTGTGTNCACTGACGTTGTTGTGTTTCTTTCTTATTATATTAAGTTTTCAAAGGTATTTTGAAGGGGAAGTATTGTAAATTATCAGTCAAAGCCGAAAAGGGTTTTCAAAACGTTTTTTTGCGTTCAATTGTAATTTTTTAAGTTTTAACCGTGTTTGTTACACCTCATATTTTTCAAAATTCAACAAAAGCCAATGTCCCACAGGAATTTTTCACACTAAAATGATTTATCGATAGTAAAATTTAGACCTCTCCCGAATAAGTGGATGACCTGGAGGGTAAATCGATGATGGGTGTAGGTGGTGGAGTAAATCAACGAATTGGGAGTACCTCTCCCCCCACAAAAATTATAATAATGTCACACATTCGATGTGTCCACCTCGACAAACTACTCTCGAATCAATTTACCTCAGTTGTCCCCTGTGGTGGACCCATTATCGAATCTACAAGAATGTGCATAAAATAAATCTTAATGCAGATGACAGTTAATGATTTTGCTCACCAAAGCTAACATTGTACATTTCACTTGCAATATATTGTTTATGCACTCTAGACACATTAGTTAGTTATCCTCTCTAATGAGATCTACAAGTAATTATAATTTGTGTGTGAAGAATTAGGTATCTTCTCTCTTTTGTCTTTAGAAGACTCAATAGCTTTTATTTTCAAGAACAGTAAAACAAGCAGTCTATATGATCAACTATTGCTTTCTAATCTGAAATACTTCATTAAACCCTTAAAAAATATAAAAGTAAAAGAAAGTAATAAAAAATGTAGACTAAATAGTGTAACTTTCCCTAATTTCGCGAGAATATTTTTGGAAAGTCAAAACTAGTCTGTTAATGATATTTGGCACTCAAAGCAATATATCAATACAGAACGTCTTGATGTACCATGTTTATGTACTTTATGATAAATTTTATAAACAAACTTTCTATAAAATTACAAAAATTGACAATTTACCCAAATTAGAAATACTTTTTTGTAAGTACACAAATTTTATAGGAAAAAAGTCAAACAAAAGAAATTTTATAGGCAAAACATATTTTATGCTCCTATTATCAATACACTTTTTACGAAGTTAAATAATAATTTCTGAAGTTAAAATTTAATAAGTTACAATTGTCAAAATGGTTTTAAATCTTACGAATGTAATAAATAATTTTAACGACCTTCTTGAGCAAACTCTTTATTACACATAATTTCACCACCACGTACAAAGTCATATTCTGCTGCATATACTCATACTTTAATTTTATCACACACAAGAACAAGAACTTTAAAAATAAGTTTTTACCTCCTTCCCTAGAAAAGTGAAAAGATTTAAAAGACGATTTACCTTTGGAGAGATATTGCAGTAGACAGCTCCTGGGAGGTAACAGAGGAGCAGGGGTTGTATCGAGAAACCAGTGTTTTTCTAATGTTGCCCAAGCTTCTACTCCCACAACGACGCTGCCACCTCACTCCCATGGAGGTATATACATATATACAAGAGCAGCAGCGACTGCACAACGGTTCGCGTCCCATTATCATGCAAATTCCTTCTTCTACTCGTCGTCTCACAGCGAAGTAGTTCGTCGCCTCCGCAGCAGGCGAGTCGCCGCGTCTCCCTTCAACTGTTCCCAGTCGCACTTTACCTCCACGTCGTCCGCCGTCGCCGCAATCGAGAAGAGATGCTGTTTCCCATGGTCTTCCTTACTATGAAGTACGCTGCACCTCTCATCGACTCAGCAAACTCGCCATCAACATTTCAATGACGTATAGACTGCTTCCAGTGATGGTTTTAGTTATCTTATAAAATTCATTTTAAAAATATTACGAACTTTAAACATTTTAGGGGTTTAAAATCTTAGGGGTTTTAAATGCAATAGACAAAAGATTGTAAGGATCAATCTTCAAAAAGATAGTTGTGATTCATCCGTAAAATTTTGCGTCTCTTTTAGCCTAGGAGGTTTGAAGTAATTGTTCTTACTGTATGTTCTCTGTGGTAGTAAGTCAACGACTAAACAAATATCCCAATATTAGACAGTTAAACTCAATAATCACATGTAATCCTGGCAAATGTGTACCATGTGATGCATAATTAGGGTTAATCATAGAGGAGGTCGAAAGTACATACGTACACGTTTCAATAATACCCTGATGTGAAGAAGATTCCCACGAAATTTCAGACAGCGAGCGATATTTTTTTTTATGAACATTTCATTTTTTCCTATTTAAAGTATGCTAGTGACGAATACAAATGAGAATAAGTTTATCGAAAGAATTTTATGACCAATAAGATATTACCGTCACATAGTAAGTAAGACGAGGGAGCGATCTATAAGTAAGAACCAGGAATATTCATAATGAGGAACTATGTCAAATGTGGATATTGTTTAGTACATTCCGAGTTTTTTCAATCTAGCAGGTGACAAAGTGGACTAACTTTTACAGGCGCATGTACGCAACTCGCCAAGCGTCACAGTGTTCCAACTGTCTCTGCCTACCTATGTATAGAGAGGTTCCAAAATCCGATCAACTGCTTGAACAGGAATAATTTTTCTCCCGTATATTGGTTTAATTTAGTTATTTTTCGATGTGGAAAAATAATTTTACGTGGGAACGTTCATTGGGTTGTTCCTTAAAAATATGTATTATAATATAGCTGTGTATTGCATTAGTAACTGCTTACATACTTTTTTCACCGATTGTCTATGAAATGAATGTTTTACCCTACTGCGATAAGTTATTAAACGATTACCGGGTGACCTGTTATGAGTAAATTGAAATCCTAAATTAAATACATTCATTCAATTTTACAATTCATTAAATACAATTCATTCATTATATATATACATTGAATTTTCATGATGCCATTTCATAATTTCAATTCATTTTGTTTAGATTACAAAACGATAGAAAAGTGAACGATTTGGCTAGTTTTTTTTCAGTATCTCTATTTCAGGATACTAAATGGTTTTGAAAGTAATGGTTAAAAATTTTCGTAGGATTCGATTGAAGAGGAAGATATAAGCGATCTATATTTTTATGAGAGTTTCTAAGGATCTCGTACTTTTTTAAAGATAATGTTCTTCTGAATAACATAACAATTTTTAGTTGACGTCTGAGAGATGGTGAATGGCACCCACCGCCAAAGTTACTCCAGAAGAATCAAAATCGATATACAATCCCCACCTCTGTCTCTCTCTAATCTCCCATCATGCAGCGCTCTTCTGATTTCGTCGCCGCTGCTTGCCCCTGAAGTAGACAGAGTCTGTTTTGTTATAGAGGTGGAGCTTATTTAGCCAAGGTTCGCTTTGTTTTCTCTCGAAGCATAAACCGATTAGAACTGGGCGACGAGCAGAGCGAAGCGGCGTCTTCGACAACTACTTGAAATAGATAAATACACGCGGAGTGCGAACATTGAGAAGGAGACTGCAGTGGCAGTTGGAGGGGGATGAAGAGACATAGTCTCTACCCATGTTTAGTAACTCGGGTAAAGAGCAATGCATGCCTCAATACTTTTTGGACACTAAGTACCATTCGGAATTTCCTGAAATCCCTGTGATGAGATATTTCATTGTATCATGGAGGAGGTGTAATGAATAATGTGCCGACCCATAAGCTAGACGTATTGCCAAAAGAAACAACGGCAAGAATAAATGCGACAGTAATATAGAAACGTACGTACGATAAACAAATATGATTAATTAATAAGGTTAAACACCAACAAGAAATAAAACTATGAACGATCTGAAAGTTCTTATGTCAACTTATCTGAGTAGTTCAAGTTTCTCCTAATATAAGAAAAAGAACAAAAAAAAAAAAAAAAACACATATGGAAGAAGGAAGATTTTTAAAAATTCGATGAATCGTTGTCTTAATTGAATACCTCTACTGCACTGAGACTGACTTTTTCAGAACAAAGCAATAACAGAATTTATACTCATAACCGCGCTCACTTTACATCTCCGTTGAAAGAGCTCTATATATTTCCAAACCTAAATGATTTTCTCTATTCGCAGTGTCTGGACATTTATAACTTCCTATGTTAGGAAGTTATAATTTGATTTCATTTGTTTGATTAGCAAATACGACATTAGATAATGCTGACTTTTATATGCAATCACCTAAAGCACACTTTTGTGTTATTTCTTTGCAGTACCTATATTATTTTGAAAGATATACAATCATACGTTACGTGTATCTCAACTGTCCGAAACATTTATGCTGAAGAAAACATGAAGTTCAATCGGAACTCCTAGTATGATCTCATAACATTGAACAAGTAATGCTGGGAAGCTTTAGCTCATTCACGAGGTTATGGCTTGACTCAAAATTTGATTTTGAAGACTATGTTATGAAGTTATTTCCGATTGGACAAATGAAGCATAAAAGGAATAGGTGTTACAATAACATATATGATATTTTTGAAACGTGAAGTAGTCCGAGATATTGGACGAAGACTCATCTAAATAGGATTCACACAGAATCGCAGTACACACGATCGACGTAAGGAGCTGAGACAGAACGCTCTTGAAGAGGTGAGGCCCCTTCTTCTAGCAGTCATACTAGCAAAATGACTTTTCGATGCTCTACTGATTTATTGAGTTATTGTTACCATTATTGTCGTCACAAACCAATATTTATTGCTTCACTACGGTTCATGCTTCTTTACTATACTTTTGTTCAATAATCCCTACTTAAATGTCTCCTCCACAATCATTTTTAAACTTTTCTTTCTTTCATTGACCGGTTTTGTGCGTGAAGTACGCTCATCCATGACTCATTTCTTAATTCAGTCACATCGCCTTTCGTCTATTTTAACATGATATCCGTTCATACTTTCAGTGGCAAAGATATCACTCAGTGTCCTTAGTGTCTCCTATATGTAACTGCTCAATGTTTTAATATGATTTTAAACCCAAATTTACAATGTAACATGCGTTACTGTACATGTTATGTGGTTTAAATTACTTCATACGATTAGGCGACATTCGATAAATAAATGAACAACCCTTTTCCTTTAAAGAGCACTTTTTGGGTACCTAGATTCCTGGAAAGTTAACGTCAAAATAACTCAAATCGTTTCATAACAAAGATTACAGGTTGCCCGCAAACTCTGCTCTATCGTGACAACTCGGTACATTTGTATATACAACTCTTCAACTGAAAAATAAAACCATTTGATGATTATCATGGTCGAAGAGAAAAACTTCATTCACGGATTAAAATGAGGAAGTGTACTAAAATAAAATCACAACTCTATATCTTCTCTTCTCACTATTATTCATCCAACTGTCAATTAAATACCTAAGAGTCATCATTGAAGAGAATTATTACCGTCTCTCTATTTTACTTACAAATATTAATCATATTAAATTTACAGACATGTTAATTTCAGGATCACGCATGGTGCATATACCAACTGCTCGAGTTTGACGGTTACTTTCATCTTCAGTCGTAAAACAACTTGAACTCTCTGTACACAGGAAGCACACTTAAAACGACACAATTATTTAATTCAAAATGGCTGTGTTTTATGTTTTTACAAAATTATATTAATATTAATAATTAGTGGGGCTGAGGACCCATGTGATAGCCTGTAATGCTGAGCGCTGTACCCTAGTATTTACTCTTAACAAATATTTTGATTGTGATACACGTTGTCAATAGTTAATTGATTTAATAGAAATAAACGATAATACAATTGATGTATTTACTTACTTATGAGTAAAATATACTAAGTGGGGTATGAATCGGTTAATAAACTTATACATACAAAAAAAAATTTTTTAAACAAAAAGCTCTCCTGGAATGTTTGTTAAACGTTGTTGAGAACAACGGAAAACCAATGGTTAGATTTAATAATCTGGTAATTATTTGGGATTCGATATTTGCTCACAGTTACTGAAGTAAACGAGTCTCATTAACGAGTCTTTTTCACGAAAATGTCCAGTTATTGCTCAAAATCAAATATTATTCCCATCGTCACATCACCACATCTGTTGTTTACTTTCACCGTTACAGCATCTACCACTCTTTCTTCATCACCGTTGCCACAGTACAATTCTCCCCCTCCATCGAAGCTCTTACCCGGCGGGCGACGCGTTAACCCAATATCTTGTAGTTGTTTCTGTTATTGCCGGCGTTCGCTTTATGTGCGCCTATCGGGCCCAGCCAATCAGCTGAGAGCAAGGCTCGCGATATCCATGCAGACCACGCGCCACCCCGCGTCCACCCCGACACCCGCCCACGCCATAGGGGAAGCTCCCAAAACAACAGAACAACGCCGGCCGTTCTCTCGTGGTGGTGGCCGTGCGCGCCCGCACGCGCTCCGCCCTTCAGATGTCTCCGCACCAGAGCACTCTGGAGGCCGCTTAAATCAGGTGGCGAGGGACTTCCGGTTTTTTTTGGCCGCGTACGTGTGGTGGGGCTGTTTTGGGAAGGAAAATAAAGGCACGGAGATGATATTGACGGGTTGAAAGTGCTTTAGATGTGAAAAGGACGATAGTAATAGTATGCTTGTTGAATGTTTGTCACCAGTCATGAACTTCCGAGTCTAGTGTTTTGGGAATTGAACACCACGCTCCGTCAGAAACGTTTGTAAAGAATTAAGAACTTATCTTTCGCAATTTTTTATATTGCATATTTATTTACATATGAGTTTAACTCTCTGACATTCTTGTTGAAATATGTAATTTACTAAGAATCTAATTGACTGAGAGAAGGTAAAATTAATATCCCACAACGATGCAAGACGAACTGTCTAATTGAGCAATATATTGTGGTTGTATCGATTTCGCTTCCTTAGTATGTCGGATCGGACTAAGAAATATTTCAGCCCGAGATCCCTACGATCAATTCCAATTTGACATCCTAACTCTCCCATTAATCCAACAATAGATAAGGGCTGCGAAATTTGGCTCATGCGTCCCACAGGAGGTGTTCAAGAACATCGACTCTTTTTTTAAAACTATATATATATANTGTGTGTGTGTGTGTGTGAGTGTATTTTCGTTTTTTTAAAGCCTTTTTGGGTGTCAGCCGGCGAACGACGCAACCGAAAGGTTTGAAGTTTTGAAATTCGTCTCTCGTCTTCTCCATAGTGGATCCAAAAGCACTGCACAGCGATTGTTTGGAAATAACTTTTGTTCAACGACTCATACCAACAAAAACTCCTCCAAGTTTTAATATTTTTCTGTAGAAAATTTGACTTGAACCATGAGATAGTGGCCTCACGTAAGAAATTGCCTAAAAACACAGCAATTAGTTTTAAGGATTTGAATCTGCAGCTTTATCGTTCTCTACCGTGTTATCGTGTCGATCTTTTAACAACGCAGAAGGCAATTGTACTGCTGGACATTCATTTATCTAAAAATGTTCCAGCGTTGTATATAGAAATATAAATCAAATTAGTGGCTGATTCATTCAACTTCCGGATATTACTATACGAATTTCGCCAAAATGCAACCATCCACAGAAAAAGGTTGGCTCAGGACGAATGGATACGGCAAAACCTCGGTAGGTTGAACTAAATATATCTTTAATAATATAAGATAGAGATAGCAAAGAACAGTACACCCATTTCTTTCTCGAGATTGTTGAGTGGAGTTGCACGCACTTCTCTCCGCTGCCGACACGCGCGTGGCAGATGAAGGAGACTAGGAAGAGGTCGACTGGCGCCAACAGCAATCACCAACCCACACTCCACTTTTACGGCAAGGGATTCACAGCGGCGCGCAAGGAAACAGTTTCGAAGTGAATAGCAGCAGCGTCGACGACGACGGAGAAGGATTCAATGCTATGGTAGGAGTAGCACGTGGGGAATGCAGTGTTTAGAATGCATACAGCCCCTGTCTAAGAATTAATAAAATGTACTTCTCCCTTGAAAACCTCTTATTGATCCCTTACTTTTTTAGACAGTAATGAATAGTTATATTCATTTTCATCGAAAATTTAACTGCTTCTTTCTTTTATTAATAAAAAAAAACTTAAAAAAATAACACGAAGGATTCGAGGTTCAGAGTTATGGGAACTGGGGTTCTCCAGGTAATGTCGCTCAGTGGAGTATTTGAGCCCAAAACCCGGACAAAAATTTAAAAAATCAAATTTGTTATACAACATTAAATTTTATACCGCCGAATAGCTGATAAACTGGCGCGTCTAACGATGTTCATTCATGAAAAATTGGATAAGTCTGGCTTCGGCTATCGTCGCATGAATGTAAGGTTTGTATGTCCACAGATGTCCTGAAATTAAAGTTTTAACGTTTGTAACGTTTTAGAAATAAATTTATACTACCCCTATGGTTCGCTGGACTGACATCAAATTTTACACAGGGAATAAAGATATATTCTTTAGTTGTTTTTATTTTTTATTATAATTGGAATTAAAATAACTAGTTTATAAAGTATCTTTACTTGAAATATATTTTTTAAAGAAATACTTTCGGAAGCTTATAATTAACGTAGATTTTTAAATGTGTGTCGAGGCCTGTCGCGCAACTTTGAGACCACTGCGATAATATATAATATATGTTAAATAGATCCCAAAAGAAAAATTTTGGCCAAAGTTGCCCAACGTTTTTTTATGAATATTAAAAAAATTAATGCGCTTGATTACGTTCATGAAGGGTGTTTGCAAATAATGAAGTTAAAAAAATTGAAATAGACTCCCTTGGAGGACGAAGGGATTTGCATTAAGGTGAACTGTCTATATATCAGAGACAGAAAGGATTTTATTTTGTGTGATGAGTTTAGAGAACTTAAGGATATTGAAAGAAAGATTATTGAATGTTTTGTGCTACTTGTCCAACACTTACTCATCGTATAATTCCAGAGTTATCTGTGGACCAGCTTCCATTCAACGCCATTCACTGTCTCCAGGGAGTTCCCTTCGAGAAGAAGTGTCAACAATATTATTACTTCGACAAGGATCGTCTGTTGAAAACATGAAACACGTTTTGTAAGAGTCAAATTATAAATTCCATAATATCCTAACAGCGTAGATATGTCCAGAAGAGGAATTCAGTAGTATTATTGAGAGAAAAGCCAGTTATACATATTCCGCAGTGCGCTTCCTACGTGTGTATTGTTTTACATGCTTTGAGATAAATTGAGAAGTTTGATTATTAAGTGAAATTCTTTTTCCTTAAGTGAACATTTCAAATAATATTTGAATACTGTGCAACGAGAGCTTTTTTCTTTGGTTATTGTGTAACCATTGCCACGGGTAAGTTCTTAAATTCTTCTTCATCATCATTATCGATAATTTTTTTCCTTATACACGATAATAGATTTCGTGACATCGAACAATTTCAGTTATCTCTAAACAATTTATAAGTAATGTACAGTACAAGAATGAAGATGTTTTGAGTTCCGAAGAATCAGATGATCTCGTAGATTAATATATTTTAATATATAAATAATATAAATACAGTAAGTATAACTTTTCTCTTCTTTACTTTAGGTCAATCATTCTATATCATTTATAGAAAATTAATATCTCAATTATTATTTCTAAATTGAAATATTAAAAAAATGTTTTTGTAAATTTTTGTATAAAATCAAAAAGGTCTACGAAAATGTTACTCTAACATACAATTATAAACACAGTTTTTTCCCAATATGTATGATATAAAGTAATAACTAGTACTTTAGACTAAAAAGAACATGAAAAATAATTTTGTCCGCGTTTCGAGGGCAAATACTCCACAGTGCGTCGTGTCGAAGAATGAAAAGCTGACGTTCCTGTGGACATATTTTGAATAATGCTGAAATTGGGGTAAAAGCTTAAGTGAACCTCTATATAATGATAATGTAACAGACACCTCGTATAGAAAAGCCACCATACCTCATATTTTCGTAATTTCAGAATAAATGTATACTTCAAATTTCCTTGAAGGAAATAAGAACATAGGCAAACATTTCCATGAAAATACTACGTATGCAATATTTTCTTTTAATAAAAATTACACTCATATTGTACTTAAAGCTAGACGTATTTCCTATGTCGTGTCCCATAATTGCTCACTTGCAGGTTAATAAATTATTATTATTATTATAATCACAATAAAGAAATATTTATGAATCACAAAAATTTCGTATGAATTTAACCATGAATGATTATAATCGTAGTAAGAAATGCTTAAAAGTAACCACAAAAAAAGAAACGTTACAAGGAAACACGCACTGTCATTGACTAGGAAAGTAGAAGTGAGGAAGAAGAGAGTAAGATTGTGAGTGGCGGTCGGTGGAAGCAGCGACGACGACAAATTCAAACAGTAGAGGGCGTCGCTCGCGCACATATCTGATGGCATTAGAGCGACGTGACTCGCATCCGAACTTTAGAATCACTTCCCTTCGGTCGCCGGATCTCCGTTCTCTCCCTCATCATCCGAGCAGCAGCCACGCGCTCCTTCGCAGACGATTGAGGCGGTCAACACCCCGCTCTGCGCCCCCCGACGCCCACCCCCGTCCCCGCCACACCACGCCACGCCACCCCAGCCGTTGGAAGGAAAGCGACACCAATCCCACCAGCATTATCATCTACATTACAATCACCTACAGCGAGAAATGTAGGCTATCCAACTGCCGTCGCAACCATGTCATTAAAACAAACTTTCTTGTACTTTTGACTCAAGAACCAACCGGACACCAGAAATTACCTTTCACGTGATATTTCAGCTAATGGTGTTACCATATGTCAAGACCAACCGTTTTTGACTTGTTTTGGAGAAGTAAATCCTTTTACTCTCTAGCTGCGCTAAGTCTTTCCCACTCTCCCTAAAGACATTGTATGCACACTCTCATGGCCGTGATTCACGGAACAGTAGCCATAATAATTTATGATATATTTCTTCCTCTCAGTATTCATATCATTGAACGTATCAGCTACCGTGGATTTGATTGAGTGTGTATGAGCCTCGTTTACGTATAATGAATTAATATGGATATGATACGCTTGGTTATAGAGTTCTGAAGTCTGAGTTCATGCTGGTGTGTAGTTGTGGAGGTGACTCTGAAAGGAGTTGCTTCGACAGCCGTCATAGCGGCGCTGAGTCCCATTTTACTCGGAGGAAAGTCACACTACAAAGAGTAAGATTATTGATTCCCGACGCAGCATCACAAAAAAAATCATTTGTCTAATACATGCTTTTCACTGAAATTTCTCTCACCGCAAGTGACACCACATTTCACCCCTTTACCTCCTCGAGCAATCCGACTCTCTAAGAAGGTGTCGGTGTTAAGAGCAGCCCTCCACTGTGCATACATTAGTCACCCCTACCACTGGCCCACATACGTGCTCCGACGGCCAAAAGCGAATTGGCTCAAGTCGTTCCTGTTGATTACTCGAAAGGGGAATCACTTTTCGTGACAGTTGTTCGTCGAGAGAAGAGTAAACGTTTTGAAACGGAGGACAAGGTTGATGATGGATTTGATTAAAATGATGAATGACCATGAGATCGAAAAGATCTACATTAATATGTCAGAGAATCTTCATGAATTTAAATATTTATTGCAATTGAGCGCAAAATTAAGAAAGAAACTGTATAATGACACAGTCTGTACTAAATCTTTACATCTACCTGCATTAAATACTTCTTCCTGCGTAATCTGTACCTGCATAAAATTTGTTTCTAAACTATTATTTCATTAGTTTCCGTGACTTTCAAAAATTTAATATAATTTTCAATCCAATTATTAAATTATTCGAATATGTTTAGTATAGGTTAGCGAACATTAGGGTGGGCCGCGCCGCAAGGCATTAAAAAAATCCTCTTACGTCATTTTCGTACATTTTGTATGACCCATCGCACACAACAGTTAGGCCGCAGAGCAATGGCGGATTTTTGCGGCGATATAAGCGTTGCAAAGTACTCCGTCTCAGTGTGCTTTGTAAGGCGCTGTTAACGGACGTCTGGTGCGAGTTGTTCTGCGTGCAATACTAAACACTGTACGGATGACGGCTTGAGATTTAATTACATTGGTAATTAATTATTAATTTTGTTAAGAAAATACAGTGGTAGGATGTTGCACATGAATTTATTCGCACGTTTGCGCTTATTTTTCTATTTACAATTTAATCTACGCCTGTTATGTATCAACTGCTTGATGATGGTGTGTTTAGGGATAGGCATTATTAAGTTTGTAAGTACTGGAATGGATGAAAAATTGCTTATTTCTTTAGTGAAGCAGTACAAAGAGTTTTTACGATCCACAATGCCCATATTATGGTGGCCAAAGAAGGAAGAATATTTGAAAAGAAATAAGAGGAAGATTTCTTTTTATCTTCTAGTAAATGTTTTCTTTTCCTGCAAATTTCGTGACACCACAAATTTCATTTCCTTTTCCTTTTTTATTCTAACTCCTCATAACATCAGCTGTAATAAATATAGTTTTTTGACCGAACTATCCATTGTACTGGTATGGGCACAAGCAATACCGACATTATTATTTACCGATTTAATTAATACATTGCGGTGAAGCCCGGCGTGCCTCCTAATGTACTTTCGCACAGTTAAACAACGCGATGCGTCGCGGTCCGACGCACCTGTAATATACGCTGACCTTATAAGTAATACACGTAAGCGATTTCTTGGCAAAATAACTGCATTAAACAATTTTTATATGACAGACTTTTACTTCTTCAATACTAATTCTTTTAATTTTTCACAACAAATTCAAAATGTTTTTTGGATGTTCGTGTTATATTAACAGATTGAAAGGCTGAGACAGACCCGACCAACACAGAACTTTCGATACAGAAGATACACTGTAATGGAAGTTGAGTGTCGTTTGCAAGAAGAATTTTCATTGTGAGGAAGTGGGAACAAACCGAAACAGTTTAAGATTCAGTCAACGAACAATGCGTAAGCGACGAGATGAGGGCGATTGCTAACATTTTCGATACACGTATTTATCTCTTCAACAAAGTTTTATTCGCAAACAATGCACTTACTAGGTTTATTAGAAGCTATAAATAACATAAAAGAGAAAAGCCACTTTTTAAATATGATTTGACAAAAACAACAAAGGTAAGAAAATAATAACACAAAATAGCTAAAATATCTATCTTGAAAACTTCCACATATAGATTAACTTCTTTTATTTGTCGAATTCGAACAGTGATTTTCGTCCCAGCCCACCTCGACATCACGTCATAAGATTTGAAGCGGGTATAAAAAATGAATGAATGTTATGATTTAGTTACCGGAAAGTATTACACTGATTATAATCAAACAGAAGAAATCATGATATATTTTCTCAACGACTATAGTTCACTCAAATGGAGACGTTTGTGGTGTGAGGAAAAATACATAGAAACAAACGATACGGGATACGCCGCTCACGTAAATATCATGAATATTTTTAATCAACAGAATAAAATTAAATTAGCAACGGATGCCAATATAATATATTCCTCGATGAATATAAAAACACACGAACGAGGGAGCGAAAAAAAAATTACATAGCTGGAAGAGAATGAATTTTTATGAATTATCGATTGTAAAGCATAAGTAGTACATTTTGAAGTAATTTTCAGCATTTTTATAACTAAGCAATGCCAACATGTAAAACAGTGAAAAACATGGGGTAATCTATTCGTACAATGTAAGATTGCGATCAACATAATGTTCCATTTTCGTGTAGTGTAAGCGTAATGTGCATTCTTAAATAAAATGTTCCATGTCTGCATATTACCTGGGAAGATGTTCTTCCTCACACATAACGGAGAGTGCATTATTACTGCTGTCGTGCTACTTATGTAATACAATACTCGGAAGTTTCCTCTCAACTGCAGTCGTCGTTCTGATTTTGCCCTTGTTTCAAGCCACTTTAGATGCGTGGTGGCGTGGAGGCATTGCTTAAGCTGCAACGTCCACCATCGGAAGAGGAAGGGAGCTTTCCTGAGTGGGTGATCTGAGTAAGAGCGCGAGAAGCTCCACGTTCCATGTCCACACACGCGCACCACCATACTCACCCACCCACGCGCTTCTTCCTTCCTTCGCTTTGCTTCACGCGTCAGAGCATGAGAGCACGAAATATGTTGCAAAAGGCTCCCTCGTCGACATAAATAAAATTGCTGCACATAAAAGATAGAGAGACCATTTTAAATTACCGTAAAACCCAAAAGCGTCATGGGAAACGCGTTTCAGCTCCCTCCCTCAATGATGAACCCCATAGGAACATTTCTGATAATGACGGACTTTGTCAATATCTCCATGAAATATTATTATATTAATTTTTAAAAATTCTTTCCTACCTGACACCCATCCATCACCTCTCTATATTACATTTTTTTCGATTCGGGAACTTCGTTGTCCATTTCAATTGTGGAACCATTCAGACAGGTGTCAAGAGGCAGACACACGAACTTTCAAATGGATCATGTTTAGTGCGTAAGTATAGAGTGAGAATATAGTAGTCAGTCTTTCGTTCAAACTGGTAATACTGAACAAATCATATTGCAAAACTCCGATAATCGTTTAAAAGTTGTTAAAACATTTGAACGGTTTAAATGTAATCGGTTATGTTTTATTCCAGATGAGTGAAGGATCACATAACTGAGTTCTCTTTCAATTCAACAATAAGAATGAGTAACACTTTGCTTCAGTGATTCATTAAACTATAAGATTTTTTCAGAAACATTATAATTTTGAACTCATTGTTAAACATTCTATCCTTAGAAACATCTCCAACTTGCTCGAGTAGGCACCTCGTAATGCGTAGTTCCCCCCCCCTCAAATATCGTCCTGCGATCTGCGAAATCGTGTACGCAAAACCAAAAACTTCATGTAGTTCATCTTCCACTGACGCCTTTGCGATTTTTTAAAATTTATTATGTTTGTTTGCATTCTTCACAATTACGTACAGTTATGTTATTTTCTTTTTGAGTTTCTTCATTTATTCTTCCGCTTTTTCGGTGTTCATTATGAAATCCATTGTCGTATTTCACGAGAAATATTTTAAAATTTTAGAATGCCTCATCACTTTTTTGAAATGTTCTTTGAGCCAGACACATTTGATCTACTATTGTTAAATACATTGAAATTATTTCTATCCATTTTACACTCCAATTTCTGACGATTTACTCTCGTAATCACAAGTCCATTTTCGTTTGTGTTCAATTTTAAATCCACCCACATCATTCGTAAAACTACCATGTATACTTAGGATTTTTAAAATTGTATAACCTTGAGTCATAAAATTGCTGGTGCAACGGATAATTAATTAGCTATAAATAAAACGATCAATAGTTTGGACGTTGAACGACAAACAAAATAAGTTCCATCCTAAGCGTCGTCTATTTCTCCTCTAGTCTTCTTCGTCTCCCGTGTTTATCCTCCTCTTGTGTGCGACCTGCCGACGCATATGCAACCGCGCTCTGGTGACGAAGCTTTGAAGAGGCTCAGGCTGATATATGCGGTGAGGGAAACCAGTCACATACTGTAGTCTGGCTCCGTCCCCATAGGGACACCTTTCAAGAAAATTCGGGTTCAGGAATATCGAGTTTCAAGAGAACTTCAAGTACAGTTAATTTTATGTAGTGACTTGGATAGAACCAGTGAGGAAAATCAATAATCCTGTTTTTACGCAAACACAAGTTGACAAGACAGCTTCTAATGTAACTGTAAAAATTACGCCTCTATTTATTCATGTTGCAGATGATCAAGCAGGACTAGTAACTAGTGTAGAACATATACTCAACCATGATAAATTTACTACAAAACTAAACGGACCGTACGCGCAAGTCAATGTTGAGACTATTGAAGACTTCAGTAAATTATGGAAAATCTCACAACGAACAACATTTACTACCACAAGTATAATGATCCGGCAAAATACACAATCTCTTATTTCACGTAATGTGCCGACGTAATACACACCAACTAAAATACAGACAGAACTGGCAAAACTTAACTCACCGGTGTTTATTCGTCTTACAGACCTTAACAAAAAACCTTGGCCTTTATGTGCAGTCACAGTTAGTAAAAATGACAAGGCAAGAGAAATATACAACTTAAAATTCTTATTCAACGCAGTTATACACGTTGACGATAGATGTCAAAGACCAGGGCCAGTAAGGTGCAGAAACTGCCAAAATTATGGCCATACACGTAAAAATTGTGGCTAATCAATTCGTTGGGGACGTTGTTCATTGAACCATCCTATAGCTCGATGTGCAAGTGTCGAGTTGAAATTGAAATGGAACCCGTGCGACTTCCAGTATAAAATGTGTGAAATATCTTGATTTTATAAATAAGAAAGCTCTTCCCACTCAACTTCCAACGACAAATATTAGAACTAGACAACAAGTTCTCTCTTCATCCCAAAATAATACATTAAATCCTCTAACACAGCCTGAATTAATACGAAATAATGTGCAGTCTCCTACTACCACAAATTATATTATTACACAATACTCAAAAAAATTCATTTTGCGGGAAAGTGTGTCCCCATATCTGATTGAATTCTTGACTGCACAGATTTATGACATTCAAGGTGAATTGAAACAGCGATTCAAAAGTCACGGTGAGTCAGTACGACGACCGTTCGCATTTGAGTTAGTTATTCCTTCAAACACAAAAAGTATAAATCGTTATTCATTGTACCAAGAATAAGAATATCACAATAAAAGAAACCTTTTCGTATGATAAAAAAAATAACCTTTCATTCCCAATCGTCAGAAACGTGGTAAAACTACGTTTTATTCGTAGTAAAATGAATAAAATGTTGTTATTCATTTTACAGATGAATAATTTTTTTATTTATTGAAGGTGAAACAAATGAATAACATTTTATTCACTGTGCATCTAACAAGTGAATAACATTTTGTTATTCGTTGCACGTCAGACACAAGAATAACATTACTTATAGTGCGACTATCACGTGAATAATATTTTATTCATTGTACGTCAATCGTGGGAATAACGTTTTATTTGTCATTCATTTATGACAAATAGAAGAATAATTGATTACCCGTCATTCTTGTTTGTCAAGTAAAGTAATGAATGGTCATTTGTCATTCTTTTTCTTCAAGTAAAAGAACAACTTTACATTCGTTATTTATTTCCGTCAGATGAAAGAATAACGTTCTATTAGCCAATCAATAAGTATCGAATAAAAAACAGACTATTATTCGTTGTTTTTTAATGCCGAATAAAGTAATGATGAGTTATTATTCATCAATCAATGTTTGTCAAATAAATGAATATATTTTTATTTGTTATTTTCAATACTTAAAATAATAAATTATTTTAATTTTTGATTATCTTATTATTGTTGGAGTGAATTATTCTGTCCAACACTGGTGAAGAAATAGAACCTATTGCACACAACGATTTTGAATCTGTGAATCTTATTCTATTGGGCCTACCGTGTGATTCACGTTGCCGTATCAGTAACCAGGCAATACGTGGCAACAGGGTGAGCGCAGAATTTTCGTTTGAACAATGTGCAAGCATCGCTAATCAGAAATCACTTAATAAAAGTAAATTAGCTATAAATCACATAAAAGGTATAAAATACACTACCATTATACAGAAACATGAAAGCAACAAGTGGAGAATAATTCTGGCCAACTACAGAATATTATATTAATAGTACGCCGAAAATGTTACTATGAAGTTGAATTTAGATATTTATGTCGTAATTAAATATATCCTCAAAGCATGTAATACATTCTTTCATTGTACAATGTAAACTAGAAATATTCAAACCATGAATTCAACCTCGTAATTATCATTATTCCCTATGACCCTCAAACACCCTCATACCCATTAATCTCGAACACTGCCAATTCTTCGGTGCAAATCTCCCGAGCATTTAATGGACAAGTCGCAAGAAGAACAAAAACTATTAATCGGTTAAACCAGAAAGAACCGAACGCCATTTGAAGCACCAATCGCTGGCGTCATCGGTGACCGATTACGGGAACGAACGACATTCAAACTCGAATGGGCTTCACTCACCATCCCCCCCCCCGCCCCCACGTCATCCAACATTGCGTTCGCGGTATACATGATCGATTCCCGGTGGTGGTGCTCGCTGCAATCTGATCACATTTCAGCTTTCTATTAGGGACAGGCATTTCCAATACACAGAACCCGCGTCACCCCTCAACCGCTGCTGTGCCGAGCAACGACTCACCAGCACGCACTGTGAAAATCAATCAGGTAAAGTCACAGGAAAAATCTTCCTCTCGCTCTCCGCGATACACTGCAAATTACTCTTCATTTTTAGTGGTAGGCGAGATCATTCCACTTCTTTTTGGAATTTCCATTTTACATTTCGAAAGGAACGTTTCTAAATACACGAGCTGCATAACTAAAGTAGTTAACGCGTGAGAATCATTGCCAACTGGGACTAAGACACGATATTTAATTCTATTTACTTGTTAAATATATATTACTAAATAATTATCTCCATATTTCTTAGTGTATTACAATTTTCGAAATAATGACGTAATGAATCACAAACACTTTTAAAATAAACAACTCGTACAATATAGAAATTAATGATCATCAGTAAGAGAAACCTTTCATCAGTAAGATAAATTGTTCTCCAATTGGCCAAAATGGTTTCTTTTTCGTGTGGAATCAATGATCCTGAATATTTTATTGTACCTATTACAATTTTGTGTCGCAAAATAATGTAGTGGAAAGTTTTGACAATGGGAGTGAGAAGAAATTAGTTCATTTAATATTTGCTATCTACGTTACATTTGTTCAACTGAGCAGTTATGTTTCTGTGTTATTCACCGTGTAAGATATTATACCGAAATTTTATAAATTCTTTAACGTCCGGTGTTTAGAATGATTATAAATAATAACACAAAAGAAGAACATGAGTGGCAATTGGGACCTATGTATCGAATAATCTCCAAAACAGAACATACGAAATATTTGATATCACGCTATTTTTTAATATATTTTGATTCATATTGATTCCAAATGAAAAATATTTTATGTAATACCATATTAAAGTAACCTCCATATTAATAAGCCGGAAGAAGCAAACAACATTTTGACGAATTACACGGTAAATGAATATCCCATTTCTTAAAATGAATTTTACAGAAAAAAGTGCAAAAGAACATTACGAGTAGGATTAAGTAAAATGAGTTTTTCAACAGTTACCCATACGATATCCATAGTCAATATTCTTAAACGCCCAATACTTTAAATATTTAACCTCCTCAACGCGGAAATATCATTTGTTTGAATTTTTGAAGAATATACATTACAGAAGTATAGAACAACTTTTGTGGTTGTGGTGTGGCAAGATAATGTAGGGATCATCTGCTTCCGTTTAACACATCGTGTTATTCATCGATTTGCCAAATCATTCATTAATAATGCGAACATCGGTGGTCTCAGATTTGACCCTTGAGATACTACATGTTGCTCGATATGTAACTGAATCTGTTCCATTACTGAATACCACATACTGAATACGATGAAATAGGAAATACTAAATGATTCAATTTAGGAAAAACTACATTAAAAAATATCTTGACTGAAAATGAACACACATATACAAGTAAACATTAGAAAATGCGGATAATATAGACATTACTTTTCAATATTATTTCAGTATAGTTTATCGGCTCCTCGTTTATCTCCATTCTTTATATTTCGGAGCCACCCCTACAATTTCCCTACTAATGGGAAAGCCAGAGTTTTCTTGATTGATTAAAAATGTATTACAACTGTTCTACGTAGAAAAACTTCCTCACTTGCTTTAACTGCGTATGCTAGCTCAGATCTTCATAAATATGCTTAAAAATAATATGAGGAAAACACTACTTCTACGCAAATTTTGATAAATTCCGTTCAAAGAGTTTCCTAAAAGTACACGAATTTACATGTTGTTGATGATAATTATAAGAAAAATAATAAGAAAATAATAATTCTTATTATTTTTCTAATAATTATCATGTCAGTAAATTTATTCGTTTAACTCTCGAAGTTGGACACTCGTATCTAACGAATCAACGACAAGCCATTTCATTTCACGAAAACCATCAAAAGAATGCCCATTTCCAAGAATTTCTGAGGAAGCGATTTTACCTATTGATGTATGATAAAAGAACTCTAAGCAACACGTTTTCTCACTTCGAATAGGTTTAATTTAGGTTGCCTCTCCAACAGGTTAACGTCAACCCAGATGAGCAGTATTACTGATAGACAGAGGACACATCGCGGAATTTAGAGTCGTCTTTTAGAAAAGTTCAAAATTTAACTACACTGAAAAAACATTTAGCAATGTATTTTTGTGACAAAAAACTCAGATATATATTTTATTAATATAGCTTCTAAAACAGAAATAAAATAAATTATATATATTTATCAAATAATCACCTTTTGTTTACAACAATCAAACACGCCAAATTAGTGTGCGGATAAACATAATTAAACGGAAAAATGTTTTGGATTTCTTCCACACATATAGTTTCAAAGAAAAATAATTATTATTGAAGAGGAATATTACAGCGCAATTTACTTCTTGTACTGAACTCTCTATTTTCATTTTAAAAATAAAATCTTTGACTCGGGTTTCTTAGTTGAAATAATGTTTAAAATTACTTCGTTTTCTTATCATTTAATTCTTTTCATCTAACCTTCATTCACTCTCTTAGTTCGGTAACCCACTAATCAGCAGTTTACGAAAGCGTTTTGATTCTCCTTGTATTGTCTTATTAATAGAAAAGAGTCTCTTATTTCTTACTCATGTGAACTTCTCTCCAAATAAAAATCACTCTTATTGTATGTACTTCACGACTTTTGTTCCTACCACCAACACCGCCATTACAACCAGTATCGTCCCACAGTTGGAAAGCAGACGACTAAACAATCGAGTTCATGCTCTCACTGATCCAACTCCATCGTTCGCCACTTTTTGTGCTCCCACCCTGTCCTCCACATCCTCAACCCACCTGTTTCCTCCCACAGAGCATTAAAGTCCCCTCCTCTCCTGTCATCCTGTTTGTGTACCCGAGGGGAAAGGTAGAAGAGGAAACGGGCGGAGAGAAATCCATCCACATTTCGCTGATGCCCAATGACGATAATGGCTCTCTTAATGACGACGTGACCACACCGGTGTGAATGTCAGCGGTCACCCCAACCCAAACCCCCACTCATTTTTGAAACGAGCTGAATTCTATCCGGATACCAATGCGAAGAGAGATTTTGTAGGGAACAGCGAAAGTGAGGGAACGCTACGCATACAGTTTGTCAGAGGGATGCTTTGGTCTACACGATCTACTTTCTATTTCCCGTTTTTTCCCCTCTTTCCTTCACACGAATATACGTCATCACGATTCAGAGAAAACATACATATACGTACAAAAAGGGTATGCAATTCTAGCTCATAGTGTGTATTCAACAGCTTACATGAGGCTATATATATTGATTTCCAAATGAAAATCTTTCTCGTCTTTCCTCACTTAGTCCTCAACGTACACAGGGGAAGAGGGCCCAGGAGCATGGAGTGAGAGTACGCGAGAAAAAGAGACAAAGAGCAAAGTAGTTGAGGAGGATAAAAACGAAAGAGACCAGTCGAACACCAACGAGGGAGAAAGACGAAAAAAGGAGTAAAAGCAAAGCATACAGCATAAAACCGCGACCAATTTTATCGCTATCAATGGCAATCATTTTAACGACCGATGCCTGTCATGCATTTGAATTCGCCGGAATAAAACGTGCCGACGCGGAGCGCGTGGTGAGAGTTCGTGGGAGGTAGGGGCGAGAGGGGGTGGACCGGCCAGTAATATGGCTGAGTGATGAGGTGTGGAGCCCCGGCGTTACCAACATGCACCGCGTGGGGACGTACACTCTGCGGCTCAATGCTGTGCACCGAACGAATCAACGGACTGCATGCTACGGGAGTGGGGGTGGGATGAAGAGGAGGAGGGAGAGTGGGAGGGATGTAGGGAATATCGGAAAGGTGGAGGAAGGCAATCGCGAAATATCACATGGGAGAATTCACAGAGTGAGGTTATTTAACATAAGTCAAATGGATAGCTTCTTCCGAGGAAAAAGTATAATTAGAGCATTGTTATGCGGAACAGGTTTCAATCAGCGAGTACTGAAAAGAATATTCGATTTTCGACGTCCAAGGATAAAAAGCATTAAATTAATTAAACTTTAATTAAATTGAAGCCAATTTAAAAACGTCTAGAGTAAGATGGGCGCATTAAAAGCTATCTTAGCGAAATTTCCAATAAATTGGTAAAACTAGATGAACAAAAGAATAAATCGTTTTAACTATTAACTTAATATTTCTTACGATCTTAAATGGACAAATATAGTTTTTTAAAACTCAGAACTAACTACTCCTACTAACCCCTCCATGTGGACCGAGTTGCTGGTAAACCCAGCTAACCGGCCCACCTATTAACAATCGCCTACCATCCAACTCCTACCTGCTATCGCTCCATGCAGATAAAATTCAATATAACGCTGCATTTCCCGTTTACATATACTACAATTAAAAAAAAGATAATACTACGACATTTATATGGATACATGACATTATTGATAAAGACCTGACGAAGTCGGAAATCTGTTGAGTAAAATACAATTCCATAAAAGTTTATATTTTAATAATATAATGATGAAAGACGTCAATAGCACTACCATTAACTATTAATTTCACGATAAAACAGTTCCACTATTGAAAGAAAGAAAATGCAGGCACTAATTGTTATCATTTTCATTCAAAAGATTAATTTTCAATCTGATTTTTCGTTGTATAATTGGCATGTACAATTTTCGTTCGTTATTTTTCTACCAACGAATGACGTCATATAGAATGAAAACACCACGTACGGTCACAATGAACATCACTTCATCAATTTCAGTAAATAATTTATAATCACACTTTAAAATGTCAAAAAACCATTCTACTACTGGGTTTAAATTAAATATGCATTCAAAGTTTTTGACGCCATTCATCTTCTTTGTTTTCTCACACTGACCTAAGCGTTTACAGCGTTCTCCGTGAGGTGAGGTCAATCGTAAAGAAGCTAAGAATGTCTTCGATCCGTTCTCCATCCACGTGTCTTCTTCCTCTCCAAGCAATTCCAGATACGATAAAAACAAATAACAGAGATGTCGACGATCAAAAGAGACGCACGTGTACTGCTGCCTAAGCTCCTTCGTATACTTCTCCCTTCCTACACCGCGCATCCCGATCCTCTTCCCAGCCACGGACGAAAAACGTCAAAGAAAAATGGTATAAAAAAACGCCATTTCAAATGGTGGCAACCGCCATCACTTCATTTCCAATCTTCCCGAAATAAATCAAGAATCCATTTGACGAACATTAGATTTCTCCTTGCAATTAATTATCAATTAGTTGGTACCGATAATCAATTCTACATGAATTTAACATCCGCCACCAATCCCCCACGTTCATCACGACCCGGCCGCAGCCATCACCGTCATTTTTAAGGTTTTCCCCATCACCGCGAAATCGCCGCGTCGGATCCCGGACCCATCCATATGCAAAGACAAAAACAGTTTTGGAAAAGGCCGTGCTAATGATAGGGCAGAGGGCTGGTGGCTCCCCGTCGGTCACGAGACCGGTCGGGCACATATTGCCCGCCACCATTTTTGCCCCGCTGTGTATGTGGTATTGGCGTCCTTCTATACCTCTGGTAATGATGTGAGCGATATATGACTGCTGTATAAAGCCTTGCCTCGTTAGTGCGAACCCGAATATAGCGATAGGGTGAGAAGCGAGGTGGGAGCGACGAGGGGGTTGAAGTAGAGGAATGGGAGGGGGTGGGGGCAGGCTGATTCCGACCCGACAGAGTCGTACGCTAACACACACACGTGCATCTGCACGCTGGAGAAGGGAAGGGGGTGCGGATAGGAGAGAGCAGGGGAGTGGGGGCGGCGACAGCCGGGCTATGCCGCGGGGTGGGGGTGATAAATTGATTTTCAAAATTCACCACCAGAAAACGAAGAGTATACCAATCCACTCGTCATTAACAAGGACAGTCATCTCGCAAAGCGATGGCACACATTTGTTTTAAAAGGGTTAATGACCTTGGGGCAACATGCAGCCAACTGATGGGAGCAGATAGGCCATGATAGTACGAGAAAGGAGGGTCCGGGGTCAGTTGATGATAGTGAGTTACATGAATGATAGTGTGGACAAGATAATGCGAATTTTTGTGGTAATATTGCCGCTCATGACGTGGATTGCTAAATTAAATAATTCCACCGAGGTTTCCAAATTCATATCATTTTCGGTCTCAAGTGAAGGTTAAGAAAGCGATCTTTTATATNTATATATATATATATATATATATATATATATATATAAATTCAATAAAAAAATAACGTTATTCTATACATCTTGACAATACATCATATTAGAAAAATATATACAGAAAATCCTATTTCCTAGTAATACACACCATGTTATATTAATATAACGAAGTTATAATAATTCCTACACAGTCTTCTTCTATATAGTCATATGTTTGTGTCAAAATTGTTCCTTTTCTGAAGAAGAAAATAGGATTTTCCAAAATTTCCTATCATTTTTTTAAGAATTGTAATAATTAGGGATATAATGAAGGCAGATCAACGCAGAGTGGGTTAAAGCGTAGTATGTTATGTAGTTAAACGTATTTTAGTCTTAGTAACGGGTATTGAATTTCCTCTTCTCCAATATAAAGATCTTGGACTGATCTCCGAGTTTCAAATGCAAAGAACTCTTCCAGTACTGTATCTATCTGTAAATACTGAAAAAGGTAGCGATTGCTATTTCAGTGGCGATAGCATGGGCAATGACAGTTGATCGCGGCGTGTGCGCTCTGATTTTGTCCCGTGAAGGCGACGGGGGTGGTCGAGGCAATGTCGAGATCAGAAACGTGACTGCCGAACCACGTTGGGTGTGAGAGTGGAGAGGGGAGTGAGAGTGGGAAGGGACTGTTGGCGCGCGTTGGAAAGTTTGATTTACACCGAGTGTGAATGATGGCACTCTCCATTGTGATGCCACGTAAGACAGCGCGATAACAGAGCGGATAGCGATGGCTTAACCCTCTCTCAACCCCATCCCTTTCCCAACGCCAACACGCGACGCCAGATGCGCGGAATGTGTGGTGCTTGTTGATGAACACGCAAGATTGGAGTGATTGATAGGGAGGGCTTTAAAACCATTGTGTTGGCGCGCGCGGTGTCGAGTACTTTTACGCCGCTGCGTTTCGTTGGATTGGTGCTGGTGGGAGACGAGACTGGCTGCGGTTCACCGCGACAAGCACCTGACGAGGACAATTTCTCCCACTTTATTGTAGGTCGTGATTGCAGTACCTTCTGTGGAAACGAAGGTCTAGAGGCCTCCACCACATTCATGTTCTTCTATGTGTTAAGTTACAGAATTTTTAAAAACTCTTTTTCTTTAAACTGTGTTTATTTAAATACATTGTTGTGATAAAACATAGTTTTTAATTAAAATACAATAAAATATTTTAATAAATTATGGAGGTATTCCATTATTAGTCATGAAACGTCCATACCTTGTTAAAATATTTTAAAACAGTTGAAAAAAGACTTTAAGGAAATAGATTAATAAATATTTTTAATTACTACGCAAAAGTTATCAACAATATAAATTTTGAGAGGAACAGAATAATTATCTAAAATTATTTTATTCTAATTTTTATCAAATACCGTTGATTAATTGAGCTGGTGAGAATAAAGTGAGACAATGTTTCCTTGATTTTAGATTTTTAAAGTTTTATTAGACTCTCTATAAAAATCCCATTTCATTGTAAAACAAAAAATTCTTTTTTTCGCAATTCTTCGTTTAAGGCATTTTTGCGAAAATACGAGAAAATGGCCTTTTTTAAATTTACACCGATTTTTGTGCAGTAAAGATCGCTAAATACAGGTATGTAAATATTTGTACATGTATTATCTTGTATTTGCATATATGTATTTTTGCACATACAGACAACGAAAACAAAAAATGTGCAATTTTGAAGAGTTTTTAGCAATACACATGAATATACACTCATATATATGTGCAAATATTGTTGGAATATACTCATAAATGTATATTATACATATCTAAATCCAAAAATGCACATATATATGTATGGATTAGTCAGCATAGAAATGTAAAAGTGCTAAAACACAACTCGTTATTTTTAAAAAATTCTAATATTTCCTTTAAATTTAATGTTTCTGAACATTTACTGCCTTATATCAATATATTATCTGACACATAAAATGTACTAAAAATGTGTTTGCATACTGCTACTGACGTTCCTTGATTTGACTTTAAGTAGTATTTATTTGCCCCACCCCTTAAAATTTCACCCTCTTTACGCGGCTCCTGTTTCATATCATTTCTTTATAAAATGAAAAATACTTATATTTGCAGTTTAATGCAATAAATTTTCAGAAAGATTGAGAACTGAATTGTCACTCTTTTCTTCTTACTTTTTCATGACGCACCATTATAAAGTTACACTGGACATGTGAGAATGTTTTCTTTGCAGTTGCGAGGCTATTTATTTTCATATATCTCTCCCTAGAAATCCTCAGGTTTTTAGAAATGCTTTTTTATGGTATTCAGGTTTCCTGAGCCTTTTTGTCGTTTTAACTTTATATTGCGGATCGATGAAACCATTATTTCCATCGGACTGAGCATTTGAGACTGGCATACTAGAAAGTAATCCATTTCTTCTTACCATAAGGTCCAGTCTTTGCTAAAAAAAAAGAAAAAAGGCGTAAGCCTGTCATCGGTGTTGTAGTCTGGATTCCTATCTACATCGCCATTTGATTCAACAGAGTTAGATTCACTGATAAGTTGTAACTAATTATAATTTTCCGCTTAGGCCTACTCATTTTTATAGTTATTGAATTACACCTGGATTTATAAGCATAACTTTTCACAATAAATAGAAATGTTTTTATAAATATAAAGACCTATTTTTACTATAAAACATTGTCAATTCATAAATACAGACATAACACCAAAATATCATTAGAAGTATTTTTCTGACTTTTCAGTTCTAAAAACAAGATTATCTCAGTTTCATATCCATTTACTGTGACAATGTCCAAAATGTAGGACTTCATACTACCATTAGTATGTAATAAACCAAATTATAGCACTAAAACCACCACTGATCACTTAGCATCACACGTTTGCATCAACATAAATTCATCGACTGACTTACGCCTCTGCCATTCTAAACATCTTGGCCGTTTTGTTTGGGATGAGAAAGATGTGGGGCTTCCAGTCGCCACTGGGTGTGCCTCTGACTTACTTCACCCTAAAACTAAACAGAATAATGCATAACGATGCTAAATATTGACTAAACTCATTTTTTTATTTTTCTTGACTTACGCCACTCTGATTTTCACCAGCTCAATTGGCGTTATCCATATCCACCAGAACAAGAATCAAACGATAGAAAAAAAACTACGCACGTCATTTCCAACTAATGCCACAACACGCAAATTTTCTAATCGCTGTTAAATTCTCCAAGCATAGTAGAAATCTGTACTAATAAAAGTGAATTCTATGGAGTGTCTGTGATATTGAAATCAGATAATGTAATAGATGAAATTATTACATTTCTTAAGGATTATTGCAACTAAAATGCAAAGAATTATGATTATTGATATTGTGGTTAATATTGATGAATTACAAGTGCAGAAAAACAATTAAAATTGGTTGCTACCCAATAAATATGAATCTTCACTCGTATGGCTGTTGACTATGAAACTTACTAATGTGTCCGCCAGAGTTCGATTGCATTACGTGAGGTGGACAATCCACGTATAACGTACGTGTCTGAATCGTAGAAACATAATAATATAAAGGTTGTGAATAACATTGTTTTGATGTTCATAAAGTAAAAAGAAATGAAAACCAAAGAATTCAAAAGTCTGAAGAGCATTGTTTATTTCTGTGTAAAGTGTTGTCCTTCTTCCTGGATTTTACAATAATTCGTAATTTCATATATCTTATCATACAATAATGAAAACTGTATTTTTGTAGGTTTTCTTTGTGGCATTTAATGTTTGTAAACAACGAAAGTGAAAATTTAATATCACGAAAGTAGAGAAATATGGAAACTAACATATGAATTTAGAATATTATATAAGAACCTCTGGCAAAGCGAGACAAAATGAGCTAAAGCAAAATCCTGACCTGTTGACGTGTTTTAATACCCTCTGTAGGGTAAAATATATCAATTCTCAGTATCAATTTTTCGTAGAGTGTTGATGTAATTTCCTGTATGTGTGTTTAACAATGGATTTTTTTTTCATTTCTGTTTTATTTATGAATTATTTTCCAATTTTTTAAAATTTGAATATCTAGTAATTATTTTATTAAGTTTCCTTTCAAAGTCCGGTCAATGCTGGGTAGTTTGCTTGTAAGATTTATGAAGAAACCATTCAATTGTAAATGGATGAATGTAACCAATGTATTTTATTGAAATATCGATGAGTGTAGGAGCCAACACACGTATTTGGAATCCATTCGTATCATTGTTTTAACCGCAAGTTACTGAGCGCGTTTTTAACGAAGCACCACGTCCAGAACGCATGATTAAGATCCGAGCTTTATATTAACTTTATTTCACACATGTGTTCTTAGTGCGAGTACGCGGAAAAATATAAAATATTAGCCCACGAGCGATAACTCCTCGCAATCAAACAAAGAAAATCTGTTTCGAAAGCTCTCGCTAACGCTATTGAATCTATCGAACCACAAAGGCTTCAAAACATGAGAGCGATTCATAAATTAAAAACATGAAATACAGTCGGTACACAATTGCGTTTTCATTAGCTGAGCCACAGGCAAATCGGGGTGTGGTTGGGCGGACAGGCAGGCAGTGCGTCCAACGCAACAACGCGAAAACTCCGGCGCACTTTCTCTAATTCCCTGTAACGGCTGCAGCGACGAGAGAAATATTTTCGCAGTAGCACTCACTCTTTACGAATCTCTTTGCGAGCCATCCATCCTCAATCCCCGCTACTAGCTCCCTCATCCCTCTACACGTTCCGCCCCTGGGGACGGGGTGAAATTATGGTATTGATAGAAATTAACGCCAACACGTATTTCCCATTGTGGAAAGTCCGCGTGTGGAACTAGTCGGCTGCCCACACAGGGATTTCCATTTCAGTCAACAAATATTTATTCTGCAAGTTGCATATCCGTTTAGTCAACAAATATTTATTTTTGAAGTATTATATTGGACCTCGTTTTATATCACCCAGCAGTTAAAACTAATTTATGGAAATGCGTTCTAACAAGGCTCTACGTTACGTAGCAACTAAATTAATAAAATTGAGGGTGGATTTTCACGAAAACCGTCCAGTCTTCTACGTGCTCTCACAATCTCAACATGTTATGACTCTAGCAGTCCGTAAAAATAGCAGACATGTAAATCTTGGAATAACTGTATTTTATACATTAAACCAATATCAGATTCCGTCGAGTGTTTTCAATCATAACAAAATGTTGTTTCAATTGAAACTTCATTGACACACAGTGATATTTTAATATTGTGCAGTGAATCACATAACTTGCTACGGAAAGAAATACAAGAAATGCGAACAGTCTGAGGCAGTACGAAATACAAATCAGTCATCTTGTTTTTCTTTGTCAGAAGAATGCAAAATATATTTTTAAATCAGTGTTTGTTCTGAAAGGAAAAGGAATATATTTGAAGAGATGTTGATTTTTGAACGCAGAAAGGAAATAATTAAAAATTAGACAATGAAACCCGAAGAAATCAGATCATGAGCATTTAAATTCGAGAACTACCTCACTAAGTCTGAATTTTGCGTTGAAGAAGAGCAAGCTGAATCGTAAACTATGAAATAAAGATAATTATTGAGATAAATCGTCCACTGAAACAACTAAATGTTTAAAATAGTTTTCAGGTAGTTTGACGACATCTTGATTTGAGTTTGTTATTCGCGAACGTGGTGAGATGGCTTTTGACTCGTGTTACGAATACCACAGACTACCTGAAAACTATCTTAAAGACAATGGAGGCATTCGAGGGACATGATAGAAAGTTCTCCTGTAAACAGTTGATATAAGTCGTACATTTGATCGACTTTGGTTACATTTAACCTTTCTCATTTAATGTTCAAAATATTGCTTGATGTTTGTTTGAAAGTAGGGGAAGGGAGCCCAAAGCGAGTAGCCCGCCCAAAACGACAAAGCGACGTTGTTTATGTGTGTATTCAATTAGTGCAAATGTGTGAGTATGGTGGAAACAACCCAACACGTTCCGACGCGAATCAGACTGATCGAGGCCTCGGAGTTACATGGATTTTTCGGTAGTGTAAAGTTATTTTTCGTTGATTTCACGAAAAAATGTGAAGTTATGTGAATTGAAATTGTTCAAACCTGTTCTGAGTCGAATACCTGTAAGTTTGTGTGTCATTGTACATGAAACTGGCTTAGAATTCTCAATCTTAAATAGGTAGACGCTTTGCTCTCACCAGCTTCACCCAATAGCAGCTTGTAAATACGTCTACCTTTGTGACCTTAGACGAGAATAATTTTTGATTTAGAGTTCCTGATATGATAGACTCACTTTTCGTTATTCTTTGTGAAAATGCCAATGTTGATTATGCTTAAGATAATGTTCGTTTACTGGATGTTACAGGTAAAATTCAGTTTGAGAGAGCCTAATGTGATTAGGTAGATTGACTTTTCATGATTTGTATATGAGACTGCGGGTGATGTAAATATTATCAATTCTCTATGTTAAATAACAAAGAAGTAACATAGGAATCTAACCGATAACAAAAGTGAGATTTTATTATGTATTTTCCTTCTAACCGTTAAAATTAGAGTATTACGTATTTTTGATTTGTAAAGAAAAAGTAGTGCTCTGTGAAATAAATTCATTCGGTTTTAAAACATCAGGTTAGTTAGGTTAACCATTGGTTAGCCTCACCAGAACGATAACTTACTAACTTATTAAATAATAAAGTAATATCAATATAAACGTCACTCTCACTCTGATTGTCTATTTTTCATTAATATTCTATTCTATGTGCATATATATTAAAGGCTATCAAATATTTATATACCACTGATATAAATTAATCACACTTGTTGATATTTAAAATTTACTTACTAAGAATGAAAAACATGTCTAGAAGTTTTTGATTATCTGCTCTACCTAAGATATGTCGACAAGTCCTTGATAATAATCAATAGTAATCATATTATTAAACTAGTTGAAAGGTTTAATAACTTTAATGAAAAAAAGTAAATTGTCACTAGAAATTGAGGGTAATAAAAATATTAATTTATTGGATTTAAGCATTATAAATGAATCAGGCCATATTATCATTGATTGGTTTAAAAAGCAAAGTTCCACAGATAGACTACTTAATTATAAATCGAGTTACCCTTTTTATAAGAAAAAGGCAGTTATCTATGGTCTAATCAAAAAGTACTCAATCTCTCATCATAAATTCTGGACAAAAAAATTAAAGAAATTGAAAAAATCCTGATAAAAAATGACTACTCCCTTAAACTTGTTAGAAAACAAATAAAAAACTTTATGTAAAGAAAACAATAGCATAGAAAATTTGTCTGACCCCAAATACATTTCTTATAATGTCATANAAGAGACAGATATATATATATATATAGAATGTGTAGACAATACAACATGAAATTAATCAATCAAATTTGGAACAGACAACCATATGCTAGGAGCAACAAAGACCAAATGGAAATTGTAGAAAATGTTGGTGTGGTATATAAGATTGTAGAATGAATCGTAATAATGTGTATATAGGCCAGACAAGTAGGAAACTACCTACCAGAATTATACAACATATGAGAATGGTGAGCAATAGTATAGATACTAAAAGGAGTGCGATTGTCAAACATTGCATAGATAATAACAAAGAAACAGTTCTAAATAATTTGCATAATCAAGATAGTACCATAAGGGATTCTTTTTATTTTTCCTCTGTTAACAAATCTGATGTTCTGAAATTAATAATGAGTATTAAATCTAACGCCACGAAATCTGATAACCTAAACGCAAAAATAATGAAAATATATTGCAACTTTGCTCTTCCGGCAGTAACAGAGATTATGAATAACTCTCTCTATAGTGGTGGTTTCCCCACGGCATGGAAAACTGCTTTTGTACATCCTATCCCTAAAACAACACAACCTAAGCATTCGAATGAATATCGTCCTATTAGCATTTTATCCGCTATCTCATAGGTACTACAGAAAATTGCCCGCACGCAAATAAAATACTTTCTTTTATAATATTCTCTAATAATATAATGAATGAATGTCAATTGGGTTTTCGAACAAGCTAAAGCATTGGGACTGTCCTATTAAGTGTTATCGAAGATGTTCGTAATGCAACTGATTAAGGAAAAATTACTGTTTTAATTCTTGACTTTAGCAAAACCTTTGATTTGGTCGATCATGATATTCTTTTTGCGGAATAGAAATCACTGGGATTTGCAATGACGATTGCCAATTGGTTCTCGGAATATTTAACAAATCGTAAACAAATAGTCATAACTAATAATAAAAAATCGGTAGCCCTCCAGACAAAAAGAGGCGTAGCACAAGAAAGCGTTCTCGGCCTCCTAGCTTTTCTGTTGTTATGTGAACGATGTCGACAAGTCTCTTAGGTACAGTAGATTTCAAATGTATGCTGATGATTTGCATATATATATATATAAATAAGCGACACGCGAACTAATATAAGATCAGTCTTTGAACGCATAAATACAGATCTGGAATCGCTACATCGTTAGGTCTTCTCTTAAATCCCTCTAAATCACAATGATTCTCTTCGGTTGAAAGCAATCTATATATTAAAAAAAACGCACACTTTCCTGACATCATAGTAGACGAAACACCAATAACATGGTGTAATAGTCTGAAAAGTTTAGGTATTTATATTGACAACTCACGTAGCTGACAAAACTAAATTGATAAAATATGTCGGAACGTGTACTCTTCGATACATTCAATGAAACATTTACGTGATATTTTACCAACTCCTATACGAGAAACCCTTATCAAATCCCTAGTCTTGCCTCATTTTGACTACTGTGGCTTCTTGCTCACAGATGTAACGGGAAAATTAAAACGTAAATTAGAAACAGCATAAAATGACAAATTCTTTTCGACTTAAGGAAGTATGATTATGTTTCAGAATTCTATGAAAAATCCGGTATCCTCACATTTGAGAAACGACGCTCGTTACATATGTTACTCCTTCTGTATAAGATCCTCAATAGCGACCATTTAAAAAAATAGCTGAACGATTCCAGTTTTTGAAATTAAAACTCGTGCGAGACTCATTCCTCCTCAAGATCCCAAAACATAAGAACCCTATTCAGTGAATCATTTACAATACAGTCCATCAGAGCATGGACCAAGTTACCAACTCAAATTAAATCTTTTCCTTCACTCTCTCGTATAAGCGACATCTATCCACGTGGTTGCAACATAATTAATTTGAGTCACTTTACAATACACTTCCCTCCTCTTCCCACTTCTTACCCCCTCTTCTTCCTCACTCATTTCCTGCCTCACTCCTTTCACTTTCACTTCCCCATCTTTCACTTTCTTCTCTTACGAACCTCCATAATCCTTCTCACCTGTTTAATGTTTCTGTTTTATGTGAAATGTATTTATGTCTTATGTACTATGTAAAAATAGTAAAAAAAAAAAAAAATTGGCGCAGCGTAAAATTGTATCTTCTTTCCCACCGAGTTGAATTTGTATATAGATATTTTTTTATAAACCAACAATTAGTTATACGTATTATTATTATGAATTTGTTTTTAGAATTAATCATTTTTATCTTTTATANCTTTATTTGTTTTTTAAGTCTTGTACAGTATTATCTTCTGCTTTTTGTGTTTCATTTATTCGCACTATGACGTTTCCTTTATTTTTTTAAACTGTCAAACTCACTTGTTTATAGAAATTACAATTATCTTCATCTTTATATTTATAATAGTGTTATGTTCAAAAATTTTTTTATGAAGTTTAGATTGTAAGTTTTCCTGTGTGTATCATATTATTATGGTAATTGTTATATTGTAGCATTATACCTGTTCGACCCAAAGCCACTATCCTGATTGAGGGTTTTGCTGTTTTTTTATCAATCGCTTAATGTTTCCCGGGATGGTTCCTTGTTTGCTTTCCCAGACTTAAATGTAAACGTTACTCCTCCCTAAATTTTCTACTTCTGTATAAATTGGTTTTTTTTTCTTTAGTGGTCAGACGGTAGAGCAGACCCTATGGTCTGAGTCTCGTCACTAAATAAAGATTTTATTATTATTATTATTATTAATTTTAAGAAAGTTAATTATAGAAGAATAATTTCGGAATCTATAGATATTAAAATTAACAATACGGTTAATAATCAGATCGAAAATAACACATTTACAACTGAATTTGATAGTATTTGATAAAACATAAAATTAAATGTTTCGAGGTTGGCAACAGGGCAACCGGTAACTTGCTCACAGCACAGTGTGTCGTCTTGCTCTCTATCGCCAAGATTACAAGACGTTGCACACGATGCACGAGGCCATTGAAACATATGGCTGATGTTGAATTTTATTTTATTTTATTATAAATCTACAAAGATGTCTACTGTTTTAGAATTTAACAAGGGTAATCACAATAAGTTTGACCAATTATCAAAACTTAGTAGGTTTCATGTGTGCTTATTTTATTTCTCCTTTATATTTTACTTATAATTTGTACTGATTTGTTAACGTTGTTTTGGCATGTTATCTTGTATGTTGTATATATGCGTGGTAGTGAACAAGGAAATAATGAACCTGAAGAGGAGACCTGAATTGTAGCCTCGAAACGTTTTTGTTTCTGAACCAATGTGAATTGTGAATTTTAAATATCAACAAGTGTTTTATACGATTAATTTATATCAGTGGCATATAAATATTAGATTGTCTTTAAGAACAGAATATTAATAAAGTAATATATATCATTACCCGCTTAGGCCCGTTATTACCATTTACCTGATTTGCCCACACAGCATACCCGCTTTGGGTACTTCCTTTGGGGTAAAATGACAAACTATTTGTGCTTTTACTAAGAGATTCTTACAAGAGACGTATTTTTTGTTTACAATTATAGAGATTAACGATTATAAAGATTTACTTGTACCAGATATTTAAAGAGAACATATTCAGGTATAAGAATTGCGTAGATTTTTTATCTTGAACCTTCCCCGCTTTTGAGTCCCTTCCCCTGAAACAATACTCTTGTGGAGATAATTGTACACAATTTCATGCTTCTTGATTATCGTTGAACTGTCGTGCGATAACTTAAATTAAATGTTGAAATATTTTATATTTTTCGCTAATTTTTATTTTGCAAAATGACCCGTCAGATGAGATGCTCCTAATTTACAGTTATCTTTTATATAAAGAAATAAAAGCGACGATGTCGTCATTGACTGAGTGGCTGGTTCATCTATCAATGCAGGACCTACATCACACAAGCAAGAAACATGAAATTTGAACACTGCGCGCCTTTTGTAATTTAACCACTCTCAGTGAAAGGATTTTTCGAAATTCCAGTTTTGGAAGGATGAATTAGAGTAAAATAACAGGTCTCGAATTTTTGTTATTTTTACTATATTTAAAAATTAATTGATTCGTTATTTCAAATCTTGTACGCAAAAATTGTAAATTTATATATCTAAAACATGTTCTTCGAGTTTTTCGATTTTTTAAAACTATTTCATTTACTATTCTCTTAACCACATGGTATATTATTATCGCTGTACCCCATAAATTAATCGAGTTATTAACTGTTGCGTATAAACGTTGCTCCATTAAATATTCAAAACCATTTCTGGAATTTTTATGTTTTAGTCATATTTTCAGTCTGCATATATAATTAATAACAAACCTACCTCCCACCACAGTACTTCCACAACAATTCAACTACTCACTTTAACGTTTGTATCAATGCTCACATAAACCGAAATGAAAAATTTCTTAGTAGTATTAATTGAAAACTATGATGGATCTTAAATTTCGTTTCGGAACCAGAAAACCAGAAAGAGTCGGTTAAAATTCGAAACCAGAAAAACAAAAAATGTCGGTAAGGAAGTAAGTCTTTCCTAATATGTTATCTTTCAAAAGATAAAGATATGTTATCTTTAAACAATTTAGTGACATGTTGCATAAAATGATTTACGCGATAACTATGTAAAATGGTACGGTGCAGTTGCGCACCATGGTCAAGAAATGTCTAGGAAGATTATAAGGGTTTAGCGGGAGGTCCGTGTCGCGTTGCACACCTTGGTCAGCACCTTCCTTATTTTCCTTCTCTTCGCACACAACCGTGGGGCCTACCGCCATTCTTTGTCACTACAAAAGCTATAGCAAGAGCATTATAACACATTTATTTAATTCATCTTTTGTTTTCAAAAGTTAAAAAACCCAAATTTATATTTATTTAGAATACAACATTAGAAAGTTTCGGTATGAGATTTTTTTGTTTCTGTCAGATAAACAGTTTTATGAATTTAAAAAAAAATTATCCGACACCGTTAAAAGCGATATTATATTATTGAGAATAGTTCGTCTGATTACGTCTTCAATAAAACAATTTCATCATTTTCCAGACTATTTTGAGAAATGTTTGTTGTTTTTTAATTTAAAACTTGTTATTCGTCTGATGAGGACTGTGTCCACAGTCGATACGTTGTGTTCAAAACTATATTAAACCAAAAAAATAGTATGAATATGATGAAATTCTTTTGTTGATATTATTATAGTTCCTAATAATAACGGCAGCACGTGGTATCTCGCCATTACAGAGGGCATTGCTTAATGATTCTCTGCTCTTAATCTCTACTACAATTCAGTTACATTTAGATTATTTCTCAACTTTAAGAACGGTAAATAAATTTAAAGATTTTTAATGGATTCATCGATAACTGTTGAATGTCAGCTGTGCGGCTGTTTTCTTACGTTTCCTTTACTTCCTATACAGATTTTATGAGAAAAACAAATTGTTAGTTTCATCAGCGAAAATAAGTACTAATAGCTATAATAAATATACCAATAAAAATATAAAACAATCGACGCAAGGTGGTGCAACGATTGTATGTTATAGGTTCATTAACAAATTTACGTTGATAAAAAAGTTATTAAAATATTTTGTTTTTCTGAAACTTATAAATTTTTTCGCAAAATTGTATCATTTAAAGTTAAAATAACTACTTAGGTTTTGCTTGCTGAAAAATAAAACACTTTTACATATTTTTTAAATGTCGAAATGTACTTCTTACTTCAAGTACGTGAAACACATTTCATAAGATATTCTACATAAATGGTATTGAAATTTTGCTGTTACACATTGGTTTTAAAGATTATTTGTTCACTCATAACCTTCACTAATCAAAATTAAATTAACTCTTTCTTATAGCTCATTTTGCTAATATAGATACCGAATTTTCAAATCTGTTACTTCAGGTATCCAAATAAAAATAAAATTACCTGACTTTTCCAGTTTTGTCATACTTTTTTCAGACTCGGAACAAAATTTCAATTCTCATGGATAAAAATTAAAAATTTTATTTAAAAAAATTAGAAGATTAAATTAAAATCTGGTCCTCGTATTTCAGTACTTAAAATTATATTTGAAATGAAAAACACATCGACATCATTTAATAGCATTAGGAGGCAATACGATGTCAAATTGGGGCGATCACCGATATATCATTATACATCAAACAAACGTTTTGGCATCGTTAAGCAATTGCGATATAAAATAAATCTGTTTTGTAAAGAAATAACGAACTTATCAAATAGTTTACGAAAATGTTGTAAGACATCTTATCGCACCAGGAGGATTTTGTCTGAAATTTTTTTGAATTTCATAAAAAATAGTTAGTCATTTTTAAGAAAAAAATGTACAGAATAAAATTTACTCTTGAGCAAAAATTAAACAGTATGCTCCGAGTCACGTAAGTTTGCATATAAAAAAAATCAACGTGGCTACCTCATGCACATTGCCAACTTCTACGAAATAAACGCTAGTAACACGCTTCCGTTCGGACAAGACCTGTAATGTCATTCGCCTCGGCTGATGTTAAGTGAGGTTAGAGACCAGTAACTTCATTAATATACTTCGTATGACGAAAAGTCAAGAAAAAAATATTCATTAGGTTGCGAATCGTATTTAAGTATAAATATCAAAAGTTGCCACTAAATATAATTTAGAAAAGCAATTTAATAGCAATTATGACAATTTAATTAAATGAACCGTAAGAATACTAATTGAGATAGTGAAACTGAGCTGAAAAATAGGTGTCACAAAATATTTTGTTATTAATCTAATAGTCACATAATTCTTTTCCCAATAACAATGAACACCCACTTAACTCTGTATTGTTACTAAAAACTTTGTCAAAATTTATTTTATACTTAGTATGGCACGAAGTGCTATTAAGAAATTAAGATTAATTATTGCTAACTATTTTGGAAGTTTGAGAGAATCAATATACAAGGATAGGTGTCCAAATATTAAACAAGTAGCCAGGAAGCACTAGCACATTCGTCCCACAAACAAGTCACAGGAAGAACACGATCATACGATCTGAGCACATCGGTGCACACGAGCACGAAGAACGATGTTCTGGTTGCCAACACATTTAACTTTCTCAAACACCCGGAATCACTACCAACGTGAACGCGTACAACGCAAAACAATTATATCAATCTCCTTCTGGACCAGCGGAAATTGATTGCGTTGGCAATACTGTGTACCAACCTCACATCACTTAAACTCGAAGTAAATAATTAAATAAATAAGTTATTTACCATTAAAAAGAGCAGTTATCAATCACATATGATCACAACTACGTATTCGGAGGAGTGATTTACTGTAGCTACCTTACAATAGACCTATAAAGGCAGTGTCTTTCCGTTCATGTTTGTTTTTCCTGGGTTGCATCCCTTCCATGCAGACTTATTTGACTCCAAGTATAAGACCGACCGTCCGAGCCCCCTTTGGGACCCGTGCCTACGGCAAGGCCAGTGTGTATCTATTGAATACAAACGGGGGTTTTTCTTTTTTCGGGAGTAATGAAGTAGATATGCTTTCGAAAGTTTGCCATCAGCGATAACATAGTATACTACATTCCGTAAATTTCATGAATCAATTGTGATATCATCTCTGTTTCTGTATGTAAGGATTGTTAAATAAAATATCGATCGTTTTTCTGGAATTATCAATATTTCGTTTAAAAATGTGTTAAAAGGAGTAACCATTTTTTGTTGTTGCCCTGATTGTAATACACATAAAAACAACAACAAAAACAAGAGTAAATCAAACGCATAAAATACAAACAAAGACCTTGAACGTAGAACGAGGCTGTCCACCAATAAATCGTGTGGCGTGCTTATAAGCATTATGCGAAAAGTTGAAAAATGAGGAATAGTTGGCAATATGTTCGCCAAGGATCTAGACAAATTCTATTTTCCTAATCAATTAATTTTGATATTTAATGTATATTATGGNTATATATATATATATATATATATATATATATATATATATATATATATATATATATATATATATACAAATAACATAAATGTTATCTCATTTATGTTTCCTAAATGATTTTTGAAATGAATACATATATTCATGTCAATGTATTTACATTATTGATAATAACACGAGACGAAGTCAAACACCTGTTGACGTAAAGTTGTGTGATTATGATTTGAAATTTTATAAATCTACCGAGATAGGTTTTTGTTTTCTATTTTCATAATACATTATAAAATAATCTATCCAATATTTTGGAACGAAAGTACATTGCAATTCATTTTCACAGTTTCCTGCAACATACGCGTAGTTGAATGATAAATTAAAAGACGTTTCTATATTGCTCATTGTTTTATTGTTAGAAAGCTTTTACGGTTGCATAGCAGCCATCGTCAGTAACGTACACTGAATAATATATAAGTACATGAAATGACAACAATAAAAACAACATGAAAGTATGCAATAATTGAGTAAAACAGTATCGAAAGAAGTGTAATTTTTGTTGTTGTTGAAATAAAGAAAGGAAAAGAACAATGAGAAATGAATAAAAGAAAACAAATACAGAATGAGGAAACCGACAAAATTACGCACCTGATTATTGAGGAAAATGTTTGGCAAATGCGCAGAGTGCGCCGAACGGAGGTCATTATATGGAAAGTGATGACTGGTTGCGTGGTTGGTGGTGGTGGTGGGGGGGAGAGAAGGGGCTCTCGGAGTTTTCCAGGAACTAGCGGCAGAAGACTGAAAGAATTTCTCAGGGTTTTAACTGTTGGGAGTAGGGTGCAATGTCCTGGAGAGTTGGGGGTGAGAGGGAAGGAATTTGAAGGCTAGTTTCATGAGAGGGGAATGAAGTTCAGGGATCTGTTCAATTAATAGGGAAATGATGTTGTTTTTTAGAATACTACGGATGTGTAAAATTTCTAATTTGATCCGGGGCCAAAATCTATTTTCTACTTCTAAAATAAAAAAATCCTTCTCAATGTTAAATGTGTGTGTTTTCTACTAGGTGGTTGGCAAAGTGTGAGACTTTAGTGTTATTTTTCCATAAAACAATGAGCAACATAGAAACGTCTTTTAATTTATCATTCTTTGATAATATTGCTAACGCTCCACAATTACCAAGTATACGCATAGTTCAATTGTATCCGGTTACTGAAAGTTCTACATTTACCCTCTCAAAAATTCTTAGTTCTCTTTTAGCGGCTGTGATACCGATTGAGTCAGTAAAAGCGAACACTTCACACATCTCCTCAACGAATAAACATATCACAATGCATTTTCCACTGATTCATGAAGTTCAATTAAGTATTTGATGTATTCCAAATAGCACTCAATCATGTGGTATCCCTGCCGATAACTGGAATACTTACAGTTAGTAACAGAGCCAATGCTTGCGATAAAGTAGATTGTGCGTCCTTGAGTAAGTTTTCTTTTGAAATGTATTCTGTAATTTGTGACGGCACCTTTGGAGATATTTGTGTAACTTCACAGTCACGCTAAAGCCTGTTTTCCTACGTAAGTCATAACTTATTTTAAAAATTCTATTCAATTATATTATTCCATTCACACGTATCGCGAAATTGTGTAACATAAGGTAAGATGTTATAGTTCTGATGGGGCTAGTTGTTACAGATTCTATTCAATTTCATCTTATAATTCAACTAATTAAATAGTTAAATAAGCAATATTTTTCTGTTTTATTTATTTAAATTTTTTTTTTGGAAACACTGCGTTTAAGTCAGATTAATTATCCTAAAGCTGGTGGACGGAGAGTGGTCCGAAAGCGACAACCAATTGTGAGTGCCATTTCAACGGATTTACCGCAACAAAATGTTGCAAGACTCGAAGTTGATAAACGACAACCGGTGAAGAAGAAAAAAGTCACTTACTGCAATAAATGCAACAAACTTAAGAATATATCTAAAACGATGGCTTCGGGTGAAGATGATGATGACTGCATTTGTATTGAATATGCTGAATCGTATTAAAAATCCTGGTCAACTTCAAAATAACAGCAATGTACAGAGTCGGCTCATGACCGTCGGGCGAAATTTGATAAATAATGTATTTGTTAAAACTGTAAATCAAACAATGATTGTGATGATAGCTCATGAGAGTAACTTCTACAATGAAATGGATTTTTGAAACCAAATAATCATACGCTCAATTTTACAGCAATTACAACATAACGTAATTAAAACATAAATATTAGATCTATTTTTATTGTTTTTAACGTTTTATGTAACAACTAACCCCACCTGGTGTGACAACATACCCTTCAGTGCTGTAAGTAGTTACTACGTACAATTATGTATAAAACTTTCTTAACTTTGAATAATCGTTATGGAATTGTTCTCACAAAATATGTTTTTGATAATAAATAATTATAGTAAATTTTAAAATGTTCCGTAAAAGTACTGTGCCATAGTTTATCTTCTTTAATATTATAAAATATTGTCTCCCCTACTCCTACATTGCGCGAAATGCGTCCAGTTTTCTTTGTCCAATATCAAATATCTAATTTCTTGTACAATTTCTTTAAAATGGAAAGAAAATGATTGAAATGAAAAACTGTTTGAAGTGCATCGCATCTTGTAAACAGAAAGAATAGGAAGAACATTATATTTAGAATATAATTGGACGAAATATGTTAAAGTCGAATGGAAAATCGGTTGCTTGAAATCGATCAAATATTTTAAAAAAGAGGGTTTATATGTCACAGTTTTATTTTAAAATAACAGGCAATTAAATGATGTCAGGTAACTTCATTCACTCAATCTACGCTGTTTTAATCTGAATTAATTCTTGAACCGCATTCACAAAAATTTGCTTTGGAATGATAAATTACAATCAAGCAAGTTTGCTTCAAAACTTACGATAAATTATTAATTCACTGTACATAAATTAAGAAGAAAAGCAAACTAGACAGCTACCATGTAATCTTTCAAATGGTTTTCACGTGAAGTCATTTATATATTTAATTGTGTTCAGGTTATCAAAAATATCCCATAATAGCAAACAGGCAACATATTTGTAAATTACGTTCTATATAATGAAGTTGTAACAAAAATATCACACGCTCAAATAATATGAAACATCTTCGTGATGTATCTCCATATGTAAACGTTAACTCATCATTCTGTCACTGGTATAACTAGTCATATACATCAATTCTCCAGTCAACACAATTAATTTCTTTCTCCTCCCATATTCGACGAGTGTCCTCATTAAACCCTGTGAATACTCGCATTTTATTCCATAGCAGCTTATAAACATATTTGCAGCCATTTCGCGATCGCTGCGAGGGTGGAGAGGAAAAGGTTGTGGGGTAGGGGAGGGGGGGAGACTGGCAGCGCGCCGCGAGGCTTAGGCTCGTATTAACAGAAGCGCTAACAAGGGAGTGAGAGCGTGCGACTGTGATCGGTTTTTGCTGTGATGCGATTTCGGAAAATAATGTGACAAAAATAATATTTGCCGCGCTGCAAATGGGGACGAAATGGCGGTTTTGGCACGCGTGATTTGCTGCGCTCGTCGGTCGTGGAAACCGCCCTCTCACTGTCCAACTCCTCCCTCCCACCAAAGTCCACATCGCGACATACTGTCTCCTCTGATGCTGCAGTTCCCGTGACGGTACGGCCACATACAATATTTGACGATGCTCGTACTTGTGTACCATCAAGATACATAGTATATTCACAATAAATGTAATATATTCTCTCCGTTGACGTCTAAATTAATTCTTCAATCGCTTTAGATACCATATAATCTTCCACCACAATCGAGATTACCGATCATTCACGTAATACTTCGTCGAAACATTACCAAAATCGCCGAGACTTCAATGACCCAGCAAAACCGACATCAAGTCTAATTGTTTCAACTGTGCTTTCCCTCCTTACAAAACAGGCCGACATACTTTCCTCTTACTCAAACGAAGTTCAACTGTCAGTGTTCAACTGTTCAACAGAGCAGCCTCCGTGCACTGCTTCACATGTCACCGTACAACAGAGCAGCCTCCATGCTCCCACGTCCCTTCGTTAAGTCGTTGCTTCCATCGGAATCATCACTTCTCTCCCGTTAGATTCATCGTCAAATTGTGATGGCGTCTGTGACCCCATCATAAATGCTTCTATCATGTGGGACTGCGCCCTAGATGGGTTCACTCCACCTGGGTCAATCTCCCCTCCCCCCAAAAAATAATAAAATAAAAGAGAGGTAAAGGACTATTGAGTTATCAGTTTAGAGTTATTCCACTTTCTCGAATAAAATCTCTTTTTTAACGAATAATTGAATAAAAATGCATATATATGCGAGTGTTCGAAAATAAAAATTAGTGAGTACAACTTTTAAATTGTTTCCAGATAAATAACTATCTCGTTATGTTTTTATGTTTACTAAATCAATGACGTGGCTTCTATCAATTGTACTTTTGGGGATCCGTCACTTATTCACTGTCCGGCAAATCTCGTCGTCCTAACCAGGTTCGCCGTATTACACAAAGTAAAATGAAGAGAATCGTTCGTGCGTCGCAGCAACGGTTGGCTGCACGAATCGGCTGACAACCTCTTGATGCGGTGGAGATTTTACGAGGCCAGGGAAAGGAGCTTACGGTTTCGTCGATCGCCACCACATCTGATTTTTACGGCGCTGTTGGTGCGGTTGTGGAAGTGACAAGAAGAGTGAGGCAAGTGAGAGGTAAGGCATGATAGGGATGAAAAATTGAGGTGTGGGATGGTTGGTGATGTTTATGACGTAGACGTACTGGGAACGTAGAACAGGATCAGAAACACGATCTTATTCAAAGAGGAGTTCAGGAGTGTGATGGAAGAGGCCCACTAATTTCCCCATCAGTTGCATACATGAATTAGGTATTTGAATAAATGTATTGGTTTGCTGAAAAAGTGATGTCATAAGTAAGTTGTAAGTAAGTCAGTCAGTCAGTGAATAATTATGGGAGACTCACATATCGAGAATGGTGAAGACTTGCGTATTGCTCAGAGGCTTTTAACAATTTCGTTTTATAGAAAAATGCGTTATACGCACTCGCTGCAGAAGTGTCAATAATGATGATGATGCTTCTGAAATCAAAGTTGTATGTATTTTCCATAAATAAATAAATATCAGCAATAAAACAGCAGTGATTTACAACAATGTTTCAAATGTGGGCGATCACTTGCCACAGCGATCTCGGAATGAGAAAACGTGCCCAGTATCCGTAAGACACATTCCTTACCTCGAAACTATTTTTTCGGTGTCTTGCTTAAGAAACAATTACCATATCGTGCAGCATGTTGTAGCAGAAGACTGGCGAGCAATCTGACATGAAAATATTTTTTTAAAAGTATACCTGGAAAACCTAAAAACGGAAAGAAAACAACGCACGAACATGAACCTTGGTCTCCCCTACGCTAAAATTTAATGTTTACATTTTTTAGATGGGAAGTGGAATGAAATACATTCAGCCACGGAATAATCCACACGACACGTGGCTTTACTACCACTGAGGATTGAACCTCGAACTTGTGCTTCCCAACCCGCGATCCCACCCCTGCGAAACACTGTCGGCTGCAGGGACCGTTTGCATCACGTGGGCGGCATATGCACCATTACCTGCATCAGGGGATCATTAATTTATATATTTCAGCGCAAGCGGTGGTAGCAAAGGAGAGAGGGGATTGGGAAATGCGTACCCGTACATTACACCTGTTCGCACAGCGCGATTTGCTCCCCAAGCTCTTCAGCCTCCGGAATAATCCACGTTGCCAATTGAGCAACTCCTCAATGACCATGAGTGCTTACTCGCCCACCATCACCTCTTCGGTTTCGAGTATCCAGATTGTTTAGTATCCAGGTTTCCCAAAGTGTTTAGAGTACAACCAGAACGAATATAAAAGTTTTCAACTCATCACTCATAACTTAAATATTGTCGATCACACCTCTAATGAAACCACAGTGTCTCCCTCTACTCCACCATCACTGTCATTGGACTCGCTTTTAACACTACACCAATACACAAGAGAAGGATCACCGCCTTCTATCCAATCCAGATTTCTATCTACAGAAAGGATTCGATGTTTTTCCTAATAGGTTGAATCAAGAAGCTGCATCCAAGTTGTAATACTTTATAGTTCAATGTACAGGATGTTCCTTCTGAGTTGATGATATTACCAATGCAATGGAAGGCACTAACTTCGAATATAAATTAATTGTAGGATACACTTCTTTGTGCTTTCTGATTTCGAAATTAAAACCACAACTTTGCAAGAAACTTACTTTACATTACTTTACATGATTAAAAATTCATATAATTAATTAATAATTTTTGTAGTTTCTCAAATTCATTAATATTTTAAATATTGAGATTTTTGAGTCACAAGCTTGATCTGTAAGGTAACAAAATATGAAGTTGTAAGTTTGTTTAAAAATATCAGGTATTAAATTTCGAAAATAATGCTTTTATTCCGAGTTTCAATAATATGATAAACCACAGAATAAAAAAACTCCCATAAGAATTGAAATCAAATTGTGTTTTATTCTGGTAACGCTGTACTACCATGCACTACATCATATTTTACTATGTTACCTGATAATACATTCCCATTTATTCGCCGCACTCATCCCATCGCGGATGTCCAAACACGCATCGCACTTTCCTCCTGTCCCCGCTTGTAGTGACACCTGTTTCTGCCACTCAGCCTCTCCACTTTCCCCTTCCGTCACCTGTTCACGCCTCCCTCGCATCCCTCGCCACGTATCTGCCTCAGAAACACGTTTATCGCATGCATTCCGAACCATCTAATCGCGCGGTGCGGAATCAGGTGCGCGACTCAATGTATCGGAAGAGGCAACCACCGAACATCACCTCCGGATCAGGCACTTGACTGTTCAATGTGCTTTGGAACAGAAGCGTGGACGTGGTGCCAGACCCCACGACTAGCAGATCCCGCAAACACTGTGATCTTCATCACATTTATTTATTTCACAATTTATATTTTTATCAACCATTTGAATGGGAATTATTTTTACATAAATTTGACGATGATCACGATCAATTTCTGTAAAATACCAGAAAGCGAACTGGAGCCACAAATATTCAACTACTTCCACACTTAAAACAAAAGTCCCATCGTTCATTATTTTTAATGTTGTACATAAGGTAAACTTTTCTCCACTCCCAAATCCCCCATCCTCGTTCATTCTACCCACTCAGCCATTGCTGTTCCCACTTCTTAGCAGCTCAGTCCTACAATCTTTGACCCTCAGTTAACACAATTTGCCCTCTGTCATCATATTTAAAGAGAAGTCATATGGTGCCCGCCGTGTCATCGCTCGCTTGGAGGCACTGAGAAACAGGTATGGAACCCAAGAATTTCTCACACCGACCAAAGATAGAGTTACTTCAATTGGCGCGAAAGGTAACGAGGAAAAATATTACGTTCTGTGTATCATTTTACAGGGATACCCTAAGTTATATTTCCTTTACAAACTCACAAAATTCACTTTTACTGTGGGTATGTGTTTGTGTATAAAATTCTGAAAATAATAGCACCTTAAGAAAATTGAATACTTGTTGGGATCGAGCATGCGGTAACTTTTAGCAAACTTTTAGCAACACTTCGTTTTACGAAAAACATATTGCCCAGATTGAAAAATACAATTACATATTTACTTGCAAATATACGGAACCATAATAAACATCTATTACTGAGTAGGAGTATATATTGGCAGCTATATTCATTTAAACTAAAAGAAATCTTTTTTCTTTTTAATCTCTGTTGATTTGAAAAAACAAAATGACTTATAAAATTGAAACTCTTATGACATTAAAAAATGACATATAAAATTATCTCTTTTAACTGTCTTACATTTTTAATGTTACATGACACATTCTGTTAATTCGCAATATAAAATAATATTTATAGTTCTTTACAGTGTTTATTTAATTTACAGAACGTCCAGGGGTCTGTATTTCAAGTCAGTATCCTCCGTCTGTCATCACATTTTTTTTAGGTCAAGTTAAAATGTCCTTATACAACCGTTGTTTCTTGTGATGGGTGATTACGGTGTTTCAAACGTGGAGCAAATTATCTTACCAGATGAATACAAGAAGTAAAGGATTCACAGTAATATTTCAATTTTATAACTCACTGAGACCTTGATCTGCATAAGTTCATCACATCTTTAACATATTTGCACCATTCAATGTGACAAAGTATAAGCGACATATTGACTATTTTAGTTCATTTTTGTGGAAAATTGGAATATTTTCCTTTTCAATCTCAACCACTCAATTGCATTCCACTTCAAAAAGATAATCAAACTGAATGAAGGTAAAAGTGGCTTAGCAGTGTTCCATTACATTCAAATTTCAATCTCAGTACTGTTTGATACATCAAATATTCTTTCGAGAGTAAGGTTCGTTTTGAAAACTAAATTCATGTAAAACACAACTGAAGAAGTCAGAAATTCAATTCCTTCGCATTTAAAATAAGTTTAGTTGTATCGGTCAACAGTCCGCAAGCATATTTTTACTTAAGGCTGCCACCAGTCCGCTGTCACCTTGTAAAATATATTCCTTCATTTCATTGGAATGAATCTCCACGGACTATAAATGTGCGATCTACCACAATCCTCACAGACCGCACCCTCTCGAGGAGGGAAACTTAAACCCATTCACGGACATATTCCGTGTGGGGAAATAAATCCACACTTCACCTGCTGATCGCCGAGGGTCTCCGAACCACTTCTTGCATTATTGTGCTTAATTCATACATCTCCATTTTCATTTCTCTTTCTTCTTCATTATGGAATACATTACTTTTCATCTGGGGAAAGGGGTATTTATATACTTTCTTCAACATCCTTACATCATAGACAATTAAGTTAAGCGCAAATTTTAAAAAATATGTTATCACATATAAATGATCACAAAACATATTTATCACTTCGTATGAAATATTGTTCAAGTTATTATTCGAGTCCAAATAATTAGAGAATAAACTTTAGTAATTTTTCTAGATTGGAAACTAATTTTCACTATCCTCGTTACCTTACTGAGACCAATGAACTTTCTCCAGTCAGTAAAATTGAAAATCTTCTTGTTCCTGATTGAAATTTGCATGGTATTTTCTTCGCCTCTCGCATCTTCCAAGTAGTGTTTTCTTGTTTTAGAATCCCCAACCCCTTCCCGCCTCAATCACTTCCAACGCTCACTCCGTTCCTTTGCTCCAGATAATGACTTTATTACGAATTCTTCATTCATCGTCTCCTTTCGTCACCACATGGTTTATGTTTCTTCTCGGTTTCTTTCTCCAATCCCTTCCCTCACACATCAAACAGCCTCTCCTTCATTTCTTCGCATTCACGCGCCGCCACAATCGAATTCCTCCCCCGGTGCGAGTTTACATAAAATTGCGGTGGACTCTTCTACAGACACGAGCGACTGGACCCGCCTCTTGCGGCGACGCCGCCACCTACTACCTTCCCTGCAGTCGACGCAATGTTGATAAAAATAAAATAAGGGAGACGTCGCTCCTGCAAGGGAAGTAGGGAGACTGGAAACGCATTGTCAGCGGATTCGGTTTGGGTTCTCTGGTCGAGTGTCTCAGGATACTCCGTTGCCGCGCAGTAGGCGATGAGAAGATTCTCTACACCTCGGAATGTAACTCCACTTCTATCCCCCTTTTCTCTCCCTCTTCATCCATTCATCCATGTTGCCTCCACACTACTTTCTGTTTCCCCTGCAAGCTCTACGCTTTACACAAAATCATCCACATCACTCTTTGAATAGCTGAACGCTATCACTTCATTTTTTGCTGCTTCACGCGTCCAACTATCCCGTTTCTGAAATTCTGAACCACTTTCCTTTTCTCCCCACCATTCTGAAACTTCAATTTCTCCCCTCCGTCACACTGGACTCTCTTCGCTTTCTCTTCGTACGGGATTTCCTCTTAGTCGTCGCCCCCGCTCGTCACCACAAGATCCCTCTGCAAAGGGATTTCGGCTTCACCTGTGCTACGTATTAAACCGAATTGAAACCCAGAGAGAAGCTTCGGGATACTTGGTCTTCTCACAAAAGGACCATGATATACAGGTTCCAATAGTTCTCACAAGTGAAACAAGAGGCTATTTGATTGGGAAACAATCATTGCTGGTGTGTCGTTTTTTATGGTAAAGTTGATTTCAAAGGTTTTCCTGCCACTCACATAATATATTTCATTTCCAACATATTTCATATTCACAGAGAATCACAAAATAAACATAATTTTATGTATCAGGTCGCAGTGTCATTGCGTGAAGTACCACCCCTCAGTAGGTGCAAATTTTCACGTCTCTCCAAAGACGCGATCATTTCGCGATCGGTATTCTCCATGGACTCCGAGACGAAGCTTTGGTAAAGAGTACCGGCCACAACGAGAGAAAGAAAGAGCCTCGATAGCACAGAAAACTTTGGAGAACGGATGTAAGAAAAATAATAAAGAAGGAAAGGGCGAATCGGATTTGATTCACTTGCGGGTGAGGAGCAGAGAAATAGAAGAGGGACCAGGTCAAGCCAAGTGTCGCGTCGTCTCAAGCGTCTTTTAGAACGAAGAGTAATGCAGAGATTGTTAAGGTATGAGGGAATGTGCGTTCTGGAGACGTCATCGCTTACAGGAAATTCTCTACTATACGAATAGGAACCAATTTCAAATCACACACGATTTGGATATCACAGTTTCGCCAATTTATAAAGTTCATATTCCAAAGACAATTCAAATAGCTAAACGTCGTGGAGTGAGTAGTTCTTTTTTTTTGTTAAGAAGGTACCATTTTATTGCAATTTAGTGTTAAGAACAAACGGTTGTGGACCACTTATCGGCCATCAGAAAAACATATGTTCTGTGCAGAGCACGAAGTGTCAAATCTATTATTAAATTTGTAAGAATCACGTCGAATCAAATAGTTTAGAAATACTCGCGTCACTAGTATTATAATAAAGCATTATATTGAAAATATGTTACGAAGCAATGTGAAAAAGTGAAAGAAAAAAACCCATGAAAAATCAATAAAGTAATTCACAAGATGAACATTAAACAAAAGTTAATACTACGTAATTAATGACATGTAATCATCCATAAACTGAATATTGAAGGGTAATATTAATGTCTTCATTTAAAGTGTCAGCGCAATTGACACCAATAAATTAATTTGCCAAGGATATTTTATATGTATCGATAGTGATAAAATCAAATTACTTGAACACTTATTCGAATTTCAGGTAGAAGAAAGAGGGTTTTTATTTACAAGTTAAAAATATTACGTATTATAGATATTTAATGTTTCGAAGTTTAGAGATACATACCAAACATTGAAGGAAATACAATACACTCTAACGTCCTGCTCCATTATTAGCCAGTGTATGATATTTGATGGGGAACAAATAAATCAATCAATGCATGATCAGATGCACTTATAATTATTATTAGTGAGTCTAGGAAGAGTTAAAGCAATGAAATGTGTTTAACAAATATCATAAATTCCTGAGTGAGCATTTCTAAATTATAGTAATCTTTTAGAATGAATAAAAGATTCAGGCGTGTAAAGAAATTTTAAAAAAACTACATGCGTGTGTTAACTTACATTTGACGTTTACTGTAATGAAAGTTCACCACGCTTGTATCAGAAAACGTTTTCAAATAGGCAATTTAGTTCGTATTTCTCGAGCCCTCCGGAATGTCCACCCCTCACGAGACCCAAGTGGTCAAGAGACGACAGGTTTCTCCGAGTGGTGCTACTTTTATATTTATTTGCCCCGTCCGTCCGTCAGAGCCAACTATGATTGACGATCGCCAGTCGGAAGAAACGCCACGTTCTCAAGGACCACGAGGGGTCCTTGCCGGAAAAATGCGTCGTCGAACCCATGTCCTTAATGGAAATTAATGACCAGGACGGTTTTAAAACGTCGCCTATACTTCGTAATGCTCCCTGTTGACGGACAAGTTACGGACCTCGCATATCCGCGCTCTCGGTTTTGCGCGAAACGAAGGGGCAGGGTCGTTGAAGGTATTTCAGAGGGAGAGAGAGAGGAAAAGAGCGAGAGGTCTTCGAGGAAGGATTTGCGAGGAAACGGAAGCGAGACGTAGAGAGATTGAATGCCACGAATAAATTTTACGTTGACACTCCAAAGAACGATGAACGACTCGCTTGGAATTCGCAGGCAAAAAGAAAATACATTTGAGAGCCCTGTTAAGAAACTGCGCTCTCCCTAGTACAACTTCAATAAAAGGAAATATTTGTTCTGTGAAAGGTAGAAGCAAATATACCACAGAAGCCAAATCGACTCAAAGACCGACAGTTTCACGTCGACGGAGGTATGTTACAGAAAAAGATGAAATATGTGACTGAATTCAGATTCTTGTTATTTATTGAGGGATCTTACTAAAATGTAGGGAAATACAATATTATGATTCTCCAAGACGTCTTCGTAAGTTGTAATGATGTTTTCAAAATTCAGGGTTAAATCAAGGGAAATTATTACATTCAATTACTTTTACAAAAAATTTCTTGAAAACATTCAAATACACGCAATTTATTTATTTATTGATAAAGATAATTATTGTATCATAATTCGCGTTCAAGAATAATTCTCACCTGTCATTTGATTAACTGCTTGAATAAAATTTGCCACATGCACCTCTAACTTACTCTAACCCTGTACGCGGATGGAGACTATGTAAAGGTATTCTCATGTATTAAGACGAGATCTCAAGAGAACCATTTCACACAACTTTCTGTCAATTTCAGGATCAGAATTGGATCGGAGGGTTTGGATGAATTTCAAAGAAAGTAGAAAACCGCAGAAGGTAGTTTAAAAATCAAACATTACCCACACCGAAGAAAACTACACTCTCGTAAGCCGCTTCCAAAACCCGAGGATCGTCGACCCGAAAGCCTTCAATCGTGGACGAAGTGAAAGAGTTTCTCACAGATACGAAGAAACCCTGGAAAGAGAGAGTGGGCGGCGGCGGCGCACACGCGATTATCACACCTTGTCGCACAGGAGGGGAGCAGAGACTGGCGACAGTGTATCGATAGTTGAACATCGGGAGAATCCTTGATTGATGTCACGATCTTACTTCCGACGACGTGGTTGGGGACGGGTAAACCCCCTGCCGGGAAAGCGATCGGAAAGGAACTGCCCGAGATGGAAGAAGGCGGTGGAGAGGGGGCACTAGCAAAAGGAAAAAATGTCGAGAAAAAAGGAAATGGAGTCCCCGTGGAAATGTTGTGAACTCGGTAGGAACTCTAACGAAGGTAAGTTTGTAAGAACACGCAGGGAGGTTAAAATGGAGTGAGCACGAGAAGGTACAAGCTGGTTCCAAGAAACACGAATGAACTTTAGGAGACACCGGAGATAAAAATGCGGGGAATTTAGAGAACATGGACGGGTTGAAGAGATGAGAGTATGAGAGGTGGGGAAGACCACCACAATAATGTGGCTTCAATGGAGAGAATAACTTTTAGGGTTCTGGAAGAACAGGAGGGAGGGGAGGGAGAGTCCTCGCTCTTCCATTGCAGGAAGGGAGAGTCCTCGCTCTTCCATTGCAGGAAGGGAGAGCGGGGTGAGAGATTGAGGTGGGCTTCGCGAGTTCTATAACCAATGATCAGAAAAATTGCTCCAGGATGTTTGGGGGCGAGGGTTCAAAGAAGCACACGGAGACTGGACGGAGTTGATGAAGTTGGTGAAAAGGTGAGCTGAGGTTCTCGTTGCCGCGAGATGCAGTACCTCCGAAAAGAAGGAGAAGTTTTATTGGGAAAGAATTTCGAGAATAAAATCTCTATCTTCGAGATGCCAGCACTTGTGTGATTGGTATTTGAGAAAATAATACTGATAGCCTTTAGGACCAAGATTGAAATACTCTAAGAAGTAATTTGCTCTATTCTTTAATTGGTTTTTGTAAACCAATTATTCAAAGTCTGTTGAAAGTTACTGTTATCTAGACATTTATTGTGAATGGGCATTTTCATTATTAAGTATTCGTCTGACTAAGCTTCTATGGGATAAAACTGCAATTGCTTTATCGGTAATTTGGTGCATTTACCAGGGCATCGTTTACTTGCAGACAGAAAATACCTCCAAATAAGACATTGATAATTTCGCAAAGAGCAAATTGACTTATTCAACTGAATCATGTTCCTTCCTCGCTAATTCTCTCTTCATTATGTCATTGCAAAATCAGTTGAATATTTCTGTACATAGCTATAGTATTTCTACATTTTAATTGTTTTGTTCAATGCTGTCAACCTCCCACTACGAAACAAACAGTTCACGAAACCGACAAGTGTCGGAAAGAGTTCAGACTCATCGCAAGCAGGAAGAATGAAAGAAATAGTTTGTGAGTTATGTATTCTATATGTGTTATTTAGACAATACTAGACAGGTTTCACCTCCCAAGTACCCTCTAATAGATTAATTCGTTCGAGTGGTGTTCGCAAAGAGAGGACGAGCAAAAATAGCATACGGATAAGACTCAATAAAAGAATTAATACAAAAATTACTGTAANATATTGTATATATATATATATATATATATATATATATATATATATATATATATATATATATATATATATATATATATATATAATAAAACCATTAATGAAGATACGAAAGATGATGATTTGAGGAAAAAGTAAACCTCGTTAAATTACGTTAATGTAACCAGTTATTATTACAAAATTGCCTGTAATCAATATATGAAGTACCGATAACATAATTTTGTTTGTTAACCTTCATTGTTTACTTATTGGCCTAGACAAATGTCAAAGCTAAATATGATAGAAGTGTATTGAATAGAATAATATGTGTCGGTTAAACATCTAATTCCCTTGGAAACCTAGAAAATAAATCTTGGGCTGTGTAAGTCCCTGGTCTCCCCATGTGTAAGCCATTTCCCCCTCTACACGTCCACACTGCACCTTCGAAGGGGCATCCGACTTTTAATTCACTTTCGATGTCGTGGGTGGACATCTCCAAAGCCTTCAGCATCGTGCCTTCCCTCCCTTCGCCGCACCCATCGTGCCATCCCTTCGCGGCTTTAAACTGCCCCAAGCTTCCCACCGCAGCAGCACCTTCCCACAGTTGGCCGATAGTTGCGGAGCCACCGCAACTTCGTGCAGACGGAAACACTCCTCGCCTTCAAATGTCACCATTCTTCAAGCTGATTCACACCGTTACACTACAATAGAAATACAACTTTTGAGCACACTTTAAATAACAGTTTTGGAAAGTTGATCGATATGAAATTATACATTTTCAGGAAAAAAGCTTCCAGAAGTAAGCTGTAAAACGTTGAAGTATATTCACAAAAAATGTGGAAAATGTTAGATAAAGAAAGGTGGAATGTAATGGAAACTTACAAGGATCAAAATATTTTGATAAATGATTAGAACACATAACTGAAAATGGATAATCGAAAAACACTGATCCGTATAAAACAACTGTGAAAGAAAAAAAAGCTACTATTTTTTAAGCAGTCACGTTTTAAAAAGTTCTACTACATTTAACGTCCATTATATAATCAAAATTAAATAAGCAACATAAAGTCGAAACGTTGTGAGCATTGAATCACAAAATATATAATCACAGTTCGCCTCTTAAAGGTCGTAAGTCTTTGATTATTTCTTTCTTTTAATAAGGTAAAAATTTACTTCTTTTTTTTGTTGACCGTATACCGTCTAATTTTTTAATATTTCATCCAAAAAGCTAGTATATGAAATATCACCCTGGGATGACGTTAACCCGTGCCGAATTCACGTCGAAGTTGTAATATTCGAAAAACTAATAAAATATTAAAGAAACTTTTCCCATGTCAATCATTTCATTCTAATCGAGTTGAAATTTTTACAATACCTTTGGAATGAAGTTTAAAAGATCGGATAAAAAATTCATGTCAATTGGATACAATATACGGCGAGGTAAATTTTGAATGCCAAGTAGAAGCTTAAATTCAGAGTAACAGCCATTTTTTCTTCATTCAAGGAATCTGGGAGTTGCATTCAAAAGTTATAAGATTTTGTATCGAATGTTATCATCATTCTAAAAACTGAACCAAAAACTGGATCTTATAACGGAGATCTAGCTTCTTTTTAATGCATTAAGAATGACGGATATGTGCTGACCTACACAGGAATCTACCAATTCTTGCTCGCTTGTAAATTGCACGTGTGTTCACAGTCCTCGTATACATTAGCAGTTTGTCATTTATAAAGTGTGTATTGCTTTAGGTATCTAACATGTCATTGGACATTCGTGGCTCAAATAAAGTATATTTCTGGTGGGGGAAGTGAATCATCGACTTGTCGGTTGTGAACTTTTGTCAAATCGCGAGGTACTCGCGGTGTTTCTTTACAATATTCGTGTTGTGAAAATATCTTGGAACGAAAGTGTTGATCTCACTGTTCGTGAGCGTAATACATTTTGGAAAGGTGAGGAATCCAATTAAATCGCTTCTATATAGTGTAAAAATATCATTAAATAATATGAGATATGGAGGGACCTCCGAAAAGATGCAAAGAAAAATAAAGATGTCTTAAGCTCCACAAACAAGTGTTTACAAGTAAGTCTGGATTTGTAATTCCAAAGAATCCTCGTGCGCGGAAATACAATTCAACGCGCGATAAATTAGCTTCCCGTTAGTCAAGCACATAACTATTATTCAAAACTTGGACATCTCTGTAATCAATGACATTGACACGGAATTACTGACACCCGACAACAACAGGTCGTATGAATGTCTTAAACAGTTCTTAATTAATCGGTTCACCAACCCGCAAAGAACTAACTCTGACGAAATATTATCAACAGAGACCATCGGCGATCGTACGCCCTCCCAATTACTTAGTCATCTGCAAAATCTCGCGGGAACCGAACTGCAAGGTAACTCGTTTTTGGCAGAAATATGGTTGAAAGCCTTACCAGCTAAAATTCAAGCTATCTTGGCACTGGGATATGCAAGAGACCTGTCAGAACAAGCGGAACTCGCCGACAGAATTGCTGAAGCATTCCCCACTTCTACTACCGTGGAAGCTACTCATGTTACACCGGACAAACCTGTTGAAATCCCTGACACAACGAACACTCTTGACACAGTAATCACTACAGAAACCGTCGCAGCCGCTCATGTTAATACTCCTATCATTAACGACGCAACGAGTAACACGATAGCAACAGCAGATCCTGCAATGCAATATATTATACGAACCTTGGACAACCTTACCAAACAAGTGACTGAATTACAGACATTATCTCAACATAATGTACAGTACGGGCAACGTAAATTCAGCCCACGATCCCAAACGCGATCGAACACTTGCTGGTATCACTTCGCATTTGGTAGCCACGCAAAACGATGCTTAGCTTCTTGCTGTTTTCAAAGTCAACACGCGACAGCTGCCACCATCTCTAGCAAAATTCGGAGAAACCAGCGAAATGTTCGTCCACGCGAGATTAAATCTAATCAAATTTGCTGGTATCATCATAAATTCGGCAAACAAGCTCGACATTGCACCACACCGTGTGCATTCCAAACAGAAAATTCTTCTGTTCTCAAAAACCACTGCAAAAAGTCGAATGCATGTCAACAAATACATGCTGCCGATCAGACACGAGTACCAACATCATCTTCATCAAAAACAAGTGAAGTACTTAAGCCGTCTATACCAAATTTGAAAATATCGAAATCGATCTTGAAACCAACCAACCAAACTAACAAAGCTACATGCGGGACTATAGAGGCGCATCCCATAAAACTAAAATCTTTAAACGATCCATCGAAAACAATATCGAAAGTATTCGATAAAGGACACGCGACTTTGGATCAAATATCATCGATTTCGAAACAACACGAGTCCACGCACTCGAAACAAATGAAACGAAAAGCTGTACCTACCGTCGAACCACGCGAAGAGCACACAGCACATACAAATAAAAGGCATCCCACTAGAGTAATTTCCCCAGGAATCACCAGAACCAACGGGAAGTCAAAACAAGAAGATATGAATCACTTCTTTAAAGAATTCACTTCGTTTTACCGCAAACGGATACAAACAAATAATAAGCCTACATTTTTCTGCTTGTACTGCACAATATAGTTGTCACAAGAATCCAACGCAAACGCAACTGCTCAGGCCGAACGCAGAAACGATAATGAAAAATCCTACTGTCAACGAGTCGAAAGGAAATGATAATAACATTGTCGGAAACGTTCACGGTCAATATTTACGATATATAACTAACCATGTTTTCTTCTTCTGCTAGATGAAACTCTTAGACCTACCCACCAGAACTGCCAGAATTCAGCATTCAACACTGGTTAATAGGTCAAACTTCATCTGTATCTAATTATATTGTATATATCACTGCACAGCAAGCGCGTAACTCCAAAAAATCATATTCAATATCCGAAATGGAAAATCTTTTTCATATCACACGAAAATATGACTGTACTAACAGAAACGAACTAAACCATGAACTGAGAAATCAGACAGTTTCACTGAATGACTATCACAATTGGGATGGTGAATTTTGAGTTACAACAAGCATAATCTCTGGAGATGAAACATGTAATCCAGCTCTTTAACCTGTCCAACAACCTTGTGCGGCAAACCCTACATAAACATGTTTACTAATACCAATTTCTTTTCAAATACAACATTGCCGCTATGATGACTGATGAGATGAACCTAGAGATAGCCCACATCCTGCAAGGCGGTACCATCTCCTCTCCTGATCCTGCCACTCGACCTGGTTCTTCCTCACATCCTGCAAGGAGCCATCTCCTATCCTGCCTGATCCATCCCAACACTTCCTCTCAACCGACGTTCCTGCCAGCATCTCCTGCCAACTGATTCACCTTGCACCTCCCTCAAGAAGCCATCTCCTATCAACATTCCTGCCAACGTTCACGTCAACTACCAACATTACGGTAACATGACAAGACTGTCAAGAGGTTCACCTCCTCAGAGAAATACAACGCTCGGGCACTTTTTCCTTGAACATTCAAAAGATCCAGAACGCGGATCAACGGGTTTTCAATAGGAAAAAATCCCAAGGTTTTTTTTCCCCGAAGCGGATGGAGTGATATGTAGACGTACCTTAGTACATATACGACGAAACTCCCCCATGCATTAATACGTAGAGATGTATGTTGTTTCGCCGAGGCATTACACGTCATATTGTTTATGTCGTCGTCAAGACGAAAGACTCAGAGGCTCAAGACCCAAGGCCAGAATAATACACACCGTCCGCAAGAGAGTCTCTACATACGATGCTATTTGTAAACATTAGGAGACCCCATGAGACGCACACGTCGTATGTATCATCAAGCATACATCGTCTATTTATTAGGAAGTTTCGAGAAAGCTTCAATACACGAACCTCGACGCTGTGTTACGTCATTAACGCGTCGAGGATGTTTGAGTCTGTCAAAGTTTAGATTATAGCAACAGCAACAGCTGGAAATTCAGTACGACGGATTCTCTTGATGAGGAAGCATCGTCTCCGATCCTAACCTCAATATCAAAAGATCCAACTTTGCGCAATAGCCCGACCTGCGGCAAAAACCTATCTTCAGACGCCACGATACGTTCTCTTACGGCATACAGTGCAACTATTTCAGAAGCTTGGACAGCAGCGCCCTCTCACGGCATACAGTGCAACTATCTTCAGGAACTTGTACTGAAGCGCAACCTCACAGCAGACGGATGAACTTTCTCCATTACGTCGCCTTACGGTCAATCGCAGAACCTCGTACTCAAACGCCATCACACGGCCATATTGTGAAGACTCCCGTCAACTGAGAAGTCTAGCGCCACCTCGCGGCAGACGACGGAAGTTCTCTCACCAACCACCAAATTATTCAAAGTCGTGAGTTGTACAAAGGAAACTGAATGTTGACATAACATTTATGCGCCTGTTGTTGTCACCCTGGAGCTTTAGATTCTACCAATTGTTTATACTGAAACTGAAAAATAAACCTTGTCCTGTTTCCTATATAACCCGACTATTTATTTTGGAAGGAGGAATCTTGTTGCGAAACAAGTCTCCGTATCGAGACTTGTGAAGCAATAAAAATCTCTTCCCCGACACTCGCCTTTGGAGGTTCGAAATGCCAAAGAAGAACATCTTCCTATCGCGATTCCATTCGAAAATAAGGATGAAATTCTAACTGTTCCTAAACTGGACAATTCCAGAGAAAAGAAGCAGGCACAAGGTGTTTTCTACTGTTATGTCCAACTGAAATCTTGAAGAGAAAGAGGAGTTCATCTGTTGTGGTACAACGTTTTCTAATACAGGTCAAGTCAATGGTTCCTGTGTGCTTTTGAAGTGGAAATTAAACACGGATTTGATAATTTTCGGTTGCCGCCATCACGTTTATGAACTTGTCATGAAAAGCGTTAACGAAGCAAAAATTCACCAAATTAACACAAGCCCACACATCCCTTTTTTCAAGAGGTTTAAAGAAAATTGGAAAAATTTTGATATGGTCTATATCAATGTCTGTATAGAAGCAAACTGGAATTGTGCCAAAATTGACGCATTGCTGGGCTCATATCTACCTGAACTAAAAAAAGAACATAAGACATGAATATTGAGAGTTTGCTGAACTTTCTATCTTATAGCGCAAATTCTTTGTCTAAATCCACTTTCTTGTCTAAGAACATCTCCACTCAGCAACGTGAACTAACCTCCGAAGACAAAACCGCCATGTATTACATAAGTTTATTCATTGTGAGTTGCTATATGATATCATGGCTACAATGTGATTCTGTTGTAAAAGCTCCTCAACGAGACTTCAGTTTCCTGAAATCTCTAAAATAAATGAAAACGTTGATAATGTCATATCGAAAGCAGATATGCGGAAGTTTTGTCAGCACTTATGGTACTTTGTGGGCGAAGTGGCAGTGTTGACATTGTTTGATGATTCTATAGACGAAGAAACGAAAGTAACAATAGTGAAAATTTGAGTAGGGAAAATCAGTTGACCACTAGGAAGCGATAAATAGCCTCAAAGGTTCATTGCATGGTAAGTTTATTTTTAAATAATGGAGTGTTTCTGAAATTCACTCAATCACTTTCATTTTGACTTTACGTTTATTTAGAAAGGCACACCTTTTCTTAACGAACAGATATTTCACTGTTACTATCAAGAAATTGCAACAAGGAAATTCAGTATATTCATAAATACGAACATTTTCTGAATCAGCAACTCACAATGACTTTTTCTTCGTTTCTCCTTTTCTTTTATTTCAGATACGAATATAGAAGACTTTATATCTATCATGAATAAAGATTTTTTTCCCTTCGCTTGAAAACTGAAGTTAGATTTCTCCAACGATATCCTTCTACATGGGAGAACAATGAGTCGTTCTTGAAAACCAAACAAATTGTTTCGCCCTTTAAAGCAGTCAACGATACTGCTGAAAGAGCAGTAAAACTAATGCATTCATGACTTTAGTACTGATGAGGAACAGAAACAATTCTTATTTATTTGTTTTCAAGGTCAGTTGGTTCGTGACTAAAAAATAAATTTTAAGAGAAAGTATCTCCAATGATTACTTCATTATATTTTGTAATATAATTATAAAACAATAATAAATCATTTGTTTTAAATTATCTATTTCATTTTTGTTTCTTCCCAACACCGAGAGTGCTGAAGTAATTGCTTATAACTATGTTTGTTACATAGACCACTAAAATCGGAGCCACCAGCGTAGCGTCCAAACTTTTCTCCAGTTCTTGCATTTCATCAAACTAACTTGAAATTTTTACTTTATCTTTTACAAAACGTTTTAAAGCTCTGACAAAAATTTCAAATCGATTGAACTGTAATGACTGACTAAGGAAAAATTTTAAAACTTCATCATATATTTTTATTTGAAACTGGAGTTTTGAGCGGAGCGCTCAACCTTCTCTTCATTCTGTCTTTTCCGTTTAATCCACTTGAAATTTTAACCTTATATTTTTAAAATATTGGTGAAAATTTCAAGTTGATTGGATGAAAAACAGGGATTGTAGAAAGAGTTACGCGCTCCGTCGTTATTTTACAAGTTGAGCTTTCAATACCATATAGCAACTTTGACGTGAATCCGTCACGGGTTAGCATCATCCTAGGAGTATAATATATGGACATTTAGGACCTAATCGAATAAAAATAGAGTATGTGCTTTAATTTTCGCATCCATTTTTTGCCTCGTATAAGGGACACCCTAATATATAACATATACGTACAAAATGAACCGATTCTTCTCTCTTCGGTTTATGTTGACCGACCGTTAGACGAAAGAAAAGAAAAGGGCGGGAATTTGAATTTTGAAGAATTTAGAAGAATTCACTGTTGTCTATTTAAACCGGGATGGGTAAAGGTTTCCAGGGACCAGATTAAACCTATTTCACGAGAGTTTCCAAAACCATAACTTTAATACTCTTTTTGGACGAAAAAACAGTTTTCAGCATTTCTACGAAAATTACGATAATACTATTTTCTTCGTGTAATTGAAATACACTAAGACCTACAAGCCCATTTTTACGAAAACTAATTATGAAAAAGAGAAGTCGGAATTATGAATTCAGGTAGCAAGGAAAATCTCTCTGCCTACGTGACAATATGTTGACGAGGCAATGCTAACACCTCACTACAACGATCAGCTTCCTCCCGTCAGCGAACACAAATAGCTCAATCCGCATATCTTCTTCGTCGGTTTAAATACCCGGCATATGAACACGATTTCGAGTGGGAACAAAAACGAGTCCACATTCTGCAGACCCTTACTCAGGCGTCTACTACAGAAGCGCTCAGGTGACCAAAGAGGGAAGGCACTGTTTACTCAAGTGGTGGCGGAGGTTATAGGGCCGGAGGCGAGGGTCGACGGATGTAGGCGGTGACAACCATTACGAAGATCATGTTGATGAAGGGAACACGAGAGAAGGGATTTTCGCCGTTCTGTAAGCGAAACGTAGATTGAGATTCTCACACAACGACGTGAATAGAGAATACGGTATAAGTAGTGACCACGTAAGAGAAGAAAGTACAGTTCAAAGATGAGAGCAGAAAAATAACTGACAAAATGGTTACGTTCATCGAAGCGGTTTAATGAGTTTGGATACAGAAAGATAAGAGTTTTCATTTTCACGATCATATCCGATCAGATATGGTAAGTGGATGACGTTATTCACTGATGTGAAATTTTTGTGATGCAAAAGTTTATTCGAGAAGTAATACTCAATAACGTAATTCTGAAAATATCGAGTATTTTAATATAAGCCATAAAAACATGTTCGAAAGAGGCCATCACCCTATATACATTACTTCGGATAGAAGATATTTATCATAATAAAAAAGCGCTCTATTATGATATAGGAAAATATTAAGTCGTACTAAGGATCCAGACAACAAACGAGAGGTGAAACAGAAAGAGATTGGGGGGCGGGGGCATTACGTACGTAATGAGGAAGCTAAGACGCATCTCGCAACCACAGCAGCTTCTGATTCAGTGGCGGAAAGGAGAGGCAGGTCGTTGGACGAGGGGATGCGGTGAGCGGAGAGCGGTACTTTATGCGGGTGTAAATGTCTCATTGAATTCAATTCCGGGGACGCCCCGGCCAGCTACGGGATCTGCGAGCAAATTAATCCTGCGCGGAAACCACTGCAGGCCTCCTCGGTGGCAGCCCTCTCCAAATGTCTGCCTCTACTTCAAGTTTCCTTCATCATATTCTGCCCTCCTTGTGCTAGTCCAGAACCTTCATCGACAGGAATACTCACTGATAGTTTTTAGTTTTAATATGTGCCATCAACGACACGAGACTTATCTCCACACCCACATATTTCCGTAATTTTTTGTAAAAAGAATGTTGACACTCGCATGCTCAGAACCAATAACCATCTCCTCTCCATAAAGTCGCATATGTAGTATACATCGTGGGATAGTTTAATCGAGATGAACACTGTTTTTGAGTAAGATGCTCAGAAGTTTTGTTACCGACGATTGTGAAGTATTTCGGGAGCGTTTTGGTGAAAGGAGCCCTTAAAATATTACACAATCACACAAGAGACTAATTTACGATATTTGATTATTTTACAGAAACATACGAAATTTGAAACAGCATCAATTCAACGTATGTCTTACTGGAATTGGCCATAAGACGGGAACGGTGATACACAAAAGTAGGGAAGATATGAAGTAACACAATTGATCTAGTAATACGAAAATAAAGTTAATCATACGATTCAAAGTCGCAGTAGATCGCAAGCAAATAAATACGCATTTATATTATTGACTTAAAAATTATTTTCTGCGAATGTTGGGATTTATGGTAAAATTAAAAAATACATTTCAACAGATGAATATTATGGCCTCTTACTGATTATATTAATTTAAAAAAAACTTTACTTAAAGAAATGAATGTTCATATATGCAGAAAAAATAATAAATTTTCTACCCCACAAGCATCAATAAAGAATCTGTGTCACGGTCGATATAATTGAATAACAGATGTTAGAATTCATTTTGAGTCTTTTCAAATTTGTTACGACTAGGGCATACTAGTGTTCTAGGTTCCCATTTCTCAACTTTCTTTAATTATAATGCATCGAAACAAAACACGGTGGCAAGAAAACGTTTTCCTTAGTCTTCTTTTCCATGAGAGAGGAAGAGGATTAATTAATATAAAGTTTCTATTTGCAGTTCTACTCACAAATGTCTTGAAGCACCATTTACCTCCCAGTACTTAAGATTATGCACTAATGCATACTGACCTGCAACAAAATGAAAATATATAGAAGCTAAAACTTCATATTTCAATTAGATAAGTTTTAGTATTTCTTTTAATATATTAATATTCAATGACTAATATATGTGTATGACAATTCGACGACGAGTAATTACAGACAAAATACAAGTATTGAAAATTTAAAAGTGCAAGTAAGAAAAATTATAATTATGAAAATCAAACAAGATATGGAGGCAAGTACGGTACATTGATAAATTATTTTCACAATTAGATTATCTCTTACTATCTAAGAAAATAGCGAGGACTATTCAATACTCTCGAGTTGATTGATACTAAAACCGGAGAAATACCTTGAATAAAATAAAATAAAAAATAGATGGTTGGTTACATTTTCTAGTGATTTTAATATTTAAACATAATCTCAAAGGTCTTTCCGATTGTAACTCAACAACAGCCCCAGCACCCAAGACGATGAGCACTCTGCTGGCGAATCAAGTGCAGACGGACCCAGCAGCAGCTTAACTCTCAGTGGAATCGAGTGCAGAGGAAGCGGAAAGCGAAAGGTAAGCAGCAGCAGCAGCGATGGGGATGAGCAGAGGAAAGGGATGTCGACCAGCGACGCCGCAGAAACTGCTTGTAGGAAAGTGGAAATCTCTTAGGCAAACATAGACACACCTAAAACCTGGTCTAACCAAGTGCTTTCAAAGTGGATTATTGGAAAGCAGATCGCATCCAACTTCCCTGTGCGACCGCCACCGCAGTGCGAGTTCGCCCGACGACGCGAACGGAAGAGGCGAGTGTGTGAGGGACGGTAAGTCGTGGGCGGTGACAGTCGGAATGCAAATCACTATCCTTTTCCTCCATTGGCTGAGACAATTGTTGTGTTGATTGAAACGGGGTAGGGTGACAGGATTGCACTTGGAAAGGTGATGGTGTTTGACAACGTGTTCCGCTTCAGAAGTCCGAGAAGCGCACGAGTGGAAGGAAGTTGTTCCGATCTACTCGTAAATCCAACGTTTGCGAACGGACATGCAAGTGATGAGGACTCAACTCTTCTCTTCATTTGTTCCAGAGGGAACTCGCTAGCGGAAATTGTCAAAGCCTCAACACCCTTAGAGTGTGATAAAAAAGAAAGGGTGTCGATTCAGTATTAATTCTCAGAACTCTCAAGGATAGTAAAAGCACACGAATAGTCAGTTNTTCTCAGAACTCTCAAGGATAGTAAAAGCACACGAATAGTCAGTTTCAAAACATTTCCTATTCTCAAACAAGTATTAATTTTGCATCAATTATCTTTTCTGAAACATCACTTTTGCTTAAATTATCGCAAAAACTATATTAAAATGTTAACTGTCAACCTTTGCATCGAGGTAAAAGTTAAAATAGATCTATAAATAATATTATTTACATCATTAAAAATTATTGGAGCAGAGCGTTCTTTAATCGTTTCTTGCATATGGAAGTCAAATTAGTAGCGACACAAAATGGATCGTCCTGTGATCATAATGGCTGCCGAGCAAAAGAAGGATATCCGAAGGAAAGAAGGCAGGCGCTGAGCAGATGGGTCTGACGCGACGGATGAGTGAGCGCCGGGGCGCGGAAACAGTTTTGAACAGCACTTTACGTTAATTCGGCCGAGACGAATATGAATATTTCAAAGTGGTGATGATGGGTTCATTCGGTTCAGCCTTGTACTCTGTCCTCCCTTAGTTCGTTCAAAATTAAAGCTACTCAGAAGACAGCAAGCATGGACTTGTTATGCTACACTAGGATGGACAACACTGATAACATCAAATTATTATTTTTGTTTTCACGTTACCACACCATAAAGAGATGGAGATAACGGAGCAGGAGTTCGGATCTCCTTCGGAGTACCCGTTGTGGATTGGAGTGGGAGAGCGGGATCTCCACCGCGCACAGATTATCAGCAAGCGCAACCCAGAGACCGCAGTGGCTCACAACGTTCACGATTGCAGAAATAATATAACTGCGAATATTCCTTTATCACAATTATAGTCACTTCAACATTTGTTCTTTGATGTCGGATAAATTCCGATAGGGATAAAATTCTGTATCCACCTGAAGTTCAACGTTTCAAATAAAATTCAAAGAAATTTTTGTAAATATCTCACGAGTTGTTTATTTTATTGTAAATATTGTAGTAATACATTTTGTTTATAACAAAATTTTCTACAACTTCTTTTCCTCCGAATCATTATTTGCGCGATTATAAAAATGGTGAATATCACGTTGCACGCATTAGCTGTCTCAAGCGCGTCTGTAGCACGTGAGTAGTGCGTCTGCAGCATTTCTGTGACGCGAGGAAACGCGCACGGACTAGGACACCTATAACTTAAGATGCACTTATTTTCATATTTAATGGCATATTCACAGTATACGTATTGTAAATAACAAGAAGACTTTGTTTTACAATTAAATATTGATGGTTAGAATTTCCAATTGAATGTTCAGTAGAATAATTCATTCCGGCGTAAAATGTTAATAAAGTTGATGATTGCGATCCTAAAACACTTCGGAACCTACAATTTGGAGAGATAAAAATATACTGTACAAAAAAATTCACTGTATATGAGATCAAGATATACCTGAACTGTACTTAAGTCATGTCATGATGGAAAAGTATTCATAGTTCCTAAATTCTAATAATTACATACAATAGAATATTATTATTATAACTATTTCAATGCAGGAATATTATTAAATTTTTTTGTAAACAACTTGAAAAATATGTCGAGTATAAATCAGTTTCTTCACAATGTCATTCTTCGATATGATTAGAATCCCACGCAGAAATTGCCGACGTTTAGCTGATTTTCGACGTATTTTGATGAGATCTAGTCGAAGGACGACGTCGAATAAACAAAGCACTCTTGACATCTTATTTCTCGAATTTGAAGTCGAGACGACTCCGTAATACGACGTTGAGACGAATCCGTTATATGTCTTACGACGACTAAGATAGCTTATAGGTCTTGGCTCCTGTTAATTGTGGCTCTTTTTACTTTGGTTTCTACATTATGGGCGGAGCCACATTCGCAATTTCGACGTTCCATATTCCACTGCTATCTGGTAGTGAAAGCTTGAACTCTACTTGGGTGCATTTTTCGCCAGGAATTAATTTTGCCGAGAACATCCTATCTTTTACAGTTTTACGTGTTTACGGAGATTATTATTTTACATGTTTACTCTTTATGGTTCCAATAGTGAGACAGAGCAATACAAGAGGACAAAAACTTGGTTTTTATCACCATGTTTCCGTAGCTCAGTTGTAGCGTCTTCGCCTTAAGATTCAAAGAAATAGAGGACGAAAGTTGATAACCAACGTTCTAAAAGGAATGTAAGTTTTACGCCTCGAGAATGTGATTTAACAAGATAAGCCGATGGATAATATAAATGAAATTTGTAATAAAAATGATAAATCATCATCGTAAAGAAAACCATCCATAGATTAATTGGCAATGCTGAAAAATCGTTTTAATGTGTGGTCGAATAGACGTCACATGCGTACGGGTTGATAACGTAATGGCGTCGTTACTCGGCATCTAATAAGCTTTTTTTTACGACGCTGAATCGACGTTACATGCGTACGCGTTGACAACGTCTTCACGACGTTTTTTGACGTTGGCGCGACTTTGAATACGTTGCAACGACGTCATTACGACTCGAAACTTCTACATAGGATGCGTAAAACACGATCCGTAAAGAATCACTCTCACACTAGTACTTCCAGTGTGTAAATAGTAAAATTGAAAGCGCAAATGCAACCTGCATCGCTTCCCGTTCCGTCGCAATTTTTACTTGATTGTAGCCGATGAACTTCCCTCCCCAATTAGGTACCTGGAAGCTGTGGGTTAAAAATTAATTTTGATTTGCACGTTTTCACGCAAAACTCTATCAGAATGTTGCAATGCACAGAACAGTCTGAAGAACTGAAAGTGACGAAGATGAAAGGAGAACAGTTTCCGAAAAAAAAACTCCGGAAAAATAAAACATGTTGTTTTATTTTTGATTGTGTTGATTTCCTGTTTTATTCTTTTTTTGATTTGATTAATTTATTGTAGATATACTTTCAAATTAAGTCAAGGATATATCTATTTTTAATACATCTGACTCCCACAAAAAATGTTTTCGTATCTAGTCCCTATTGAGAAAAATTTTCGCACTTTCTTGGTCTCACCCAACAACAAATTACCTTATTACACTTTCTTCTCGCTCAGATAAATGTTTTTCTGCAATATAGTACTTGCAAAATGAGAAAATATTCTTCACTGCTATCTTTGAGTACTTTTTGTTTTTTAATTAAGTTTAAGAACACAAAATACTAACTAAAACATGAATGATGATACGTAATTTTTCTAAACAATTCATCATACATTTGAACCCATTATTCTTAAAGTAGACTCTCTCTCTCTCTCTCTCTCTTCCCCTCCCTCACTCAGCATCTTCGCCACTTTCATTTCCTCCTCTTCCTACCAGTCGTAAACGATCGATTCCTTGTACTTTCCGCCCTCCGGCAATTATCTATCACACCTCTCACATACACAGCATACTCACCTCTCTTTCTTCTGATTTCTCTCATTCAATCACATTTTCCACCCTCTTGCGAAGAAGGACCCCTCCCAAAAGTGAGTATCTGCCAACGCTTTCTCTTCATTGGCCATTTCCTCATCATTCCTTCCTATCATTTCCCTCAATATTTCTCCAACTGCATGTGAGGCACTACTCCCTCCACCTCATTTAAACTTTGAGCATTATCACTATTAATTCTCCTTCTTGTGTCTTCACGTGTACTGTTCTTCAGTGCAACTTCGAGTGCTTGTTTGAGAACAATGAATGACAATGAATGAGATTGGTTCTCAACATTTATTGGTGTCAGAAAAGGAGGAGTGAATGACCTGCCATGCACCTTAAGGGATGGAGAGGAGAAGTTAGAAACTTCTTCTCTCGCCATACGGAACCACAATTGACACAAACTGGACATGATTATACAATATTGCGATAAATTTTGTTATTTAACTGAGATGGATACTTATTAAATTCTAATCTACTTAATTAAAACTGCTTTTATAAAAAAAATTAAGAGAAACAGACAGGGAATGAGGAAGGGGATACATTTTCACGTATTTCTCTTGAAATGTTTCAGAGTTGATGCTAGTTTTTCTCCTTTAGTTTCATGATATTCGCTGATAGTTATCCTCCAAAGAGATTATTTACCTGAAAAAATACCTTGCACACGTACACAATCCTTTTCCATGTTGTTGATCACTTTTCGCAGTTCATCTGATTCATCAACCCGACGCCATTTCCGAAGACGCCACCCACGCAACAGCATCGTCTCCTCCACCTCACGACGCCGTGAGGCGAACAGTGCCACCAACCTAATCCCGCATCCCGAAGGCGGGAAAAACAGTGCTGACACCTCCGAGTGACATCCAATTTCCAGCCCGTCATTCTCATCCTCCACTTTGACAAAAGGCTGCCGGCGGGCGCACGCTGTCTGTGGATACGAAGACGGGAGGGGGGAAGCGCGGCCAGCGGTGTCGAAGCCACCTTGCTCTTCCTCTCACCCTCACTCTTAAACCACACAGCTAAACGACTCTTAATTGAGTGGAGCTCCCTCGCTCCCAACTCCACGGTCTTGATCGGAAATTCGCCATCGCCAACAACTGAATGCAATCGCTTCAAAAACAACGGATACTATGGTTATGTCACGTAAATAAACCAATTGAAACTTTAAGTACTAATATTGTTCTAGGTACTATATTCAAGGAAATTAGTTTAGATTGAATTCTTTCCATTCCATCACGTATTATTGAAGAATTAAGGAACGAGTTTAGGGATTAAGAATTTTTTCTGCAGGAAAGGTGAGAAACTATTGAGTACTGTGAAACACGATATCTCCTAATTTGAACACAACGATGATGAAACTACTAACACCATAACGTGTTCAGTAACATCGTAAAGAATAGAAAATTGCACCATAAATTTTGTCCATATCTTTTTTCACTCATATTTTATTTTTTGTTTATTTTGTGCTCCGTGTGGGTCATGAAGTTAACCACTCAACAAAAAGTTCCATATATGAAGCATTAACATGTTCAAAATTTCGGACTCATAAAGACTGAACGAAACTTAAATTGCTAACAGCTAATCAAGTTGGACAACTTACCTAACATAACGCGCTTCCAATTGTAAAAATAAGTCAACATTATAATATTGCGTATGAAATAATGAATATACTTTTCTATGTATAATTGGATTTACACTTTTAATCTACAATACGTTCAAAGAAGCGAACTAATGTTTCTATACGATTTCTTAGAACGATGCACAAGTCTTACCAGTTGTTGAAATCAGTAAATCGCTAAACTAATATTGACTATAATTTTTTTCTCTTAATCCAATTTAGCTGATGTCAATGTAGAACGAACTATATTTACTAAAAGATAAGCAAACATTAAAAGTCAAAGAATAGAAATTTCCAGTCTTAACGACGTCATTACAACGTTGTCAAAGTCGTGGCGACGTCGAAAAACAACTTCATGAAGGCGTTGCCAACGCGTACGCATGTAACGTCGATTCAACGCCGGAGAACGGCGTCTTCACGACGTCATAAAATACGCTTTCTGACTCTGGGTAACGACGCCAAAACAACGTCGTCACACCACTTTCTTGAAAATGTTGAATTATCATTTTTATTACAACTCTTATGGATATTATCCACAGTATTACATTATTCTATCATATTCTCTGACTTGTGGCACACATTCCTATAAGAATCCTTTTACAATATCCGTCTTTCAAAGTCCGACTTCGGCGCGGGCCCTTTCCATTTCAAGGCACGCACGCTAGCACTGAGCTACTGCAACATGGTGATGAAAGCTAATTTTTATCTTCTTGTATTGATCTGTCTTACTATTGATACTATGAATAGTAAACAAGTAAAATAGCAATCTCTGTAAAAAATAGGATGTTCATGGCAAAATTAATTCTAGGCGAAAAATGCTCCCAAGTAGAGTTCCAACTGTCACTACCAGATGACAGTGAAAGACGGAACGTCGAAATTGCGAATGTGGTTCCGAACATCCGAAGAGAAATGGGACACAATTAACGGGAGCGGAGAGCAATGCGCAATAATAATAATAATACCCTCCAGGGGACTTACATCTAGTAAATACGTGTTTGGCAAACACGGGGCCTCGAGTTGAGTCTGGCATTACTTCCACTTGTGCTAGTCTCCTTCCCTTCTCTTTTCTGACCTCCTTTGATCACCTCATGTTCTTTTCGATCCCGACGCTATGAAGGCTAGGATATCTTTCATTTTTCTCATCCCTCTCATTTTTTCTCCTACCCCTCATTTTTTGCCCTTCCCCATTTGATGTTTTGATGTATGTTTTGAGATATGTTTTGGTGTGTTGTAAATCAGGAGGGTTTTTAGTGGGTAGGGTTGAGTCATTCGGCGAGTCCCACACGCGGGGAGTCATGTTGGCTCTCCCTAGTGCGTAACTGCATTTTCCCTACCTGTACATGTTTTTCGGGCTCCAATTACCTTTGATGTCGACATGAGCCGTAAAACCTCACAAATAATAATAATAATAATAATTATTATTATTTATTATATCAACGTCGTATAACGGAGACATCTCAACGTCGAAACAACGTAGTTTATTATCGTCGTCTCGACTTCAAANTATATATATATATATATATAAATTTACAATCAATATAATGTGATTTTCACACCAAAAAGTTAATTCTAGCAATTTTGCAAATAAGGACGTTTGATTTAATATGATTCATTCACTGTATACCAATGTGAAACCAATAAAAACAGCTTCAACTGCAAACTCAGTGCATTTCATTCCTTGGCTGCCTGAACATTGCATGTCTCAATCGACCGTGTACTTTTTCAGAGCTCCACTCTCCCGCCGCGCCGAGTAATTTGCGGCAGCGAAACAACACGTAAGCCAGCAGGCGGCGCACAATGTGCGAGAGACAAAAAAGTCCGTTCGTCTCATCCGTCAGCGGTGAGTCTTCTCATAGAGACGCGACACGAGAGCCATAAGCGATGCCGCAGGCAACTGCCGGTGTGGGAGCTAATATTCGCCAGCCGCGCAACGCGCACTGTCGACCTGTCGCAGCTACGGCATCCACGTTGGCGTCCACTGAATTACCCAGGATGTAATGGGTTTACCAGTCGATCAGTTTATAGAAGTCTTTCCCAATCCCTTTTGGTCGGGCTGCACTTGTTGGAAGGAAAGTTCATCAAAGAGATGTCATTTTTTTCACTATTACTGTTACGTTGTAGGCTGCGAATAGACTATTTTCCGAGTTGCAGCAGCAACGCACAAAGTCCACAAATAAATCGAGAAAAAGTCCACAGTGCTATGAAATTTGCTCATTCGATTATCAAATCGTGTCTACTCATCTTCTCTCATATCTCATTCATTCATCAAACTACATAATTTCTCTTCATATCCTCTCTCGCACTCACTATATAGCTATACACAACATAAATGATGTTCCTGACTACGCTCAGAAAAAATAAACATTTATAATTTATGAGTAATTTTTGTTGTATTGCAAAACCAATTTTACACTTACCATTACAATCTGAATCTCTTTTTACATGATAAAAGCATAAGGCATTCACGAAGTTCCATTACTGTGCAAGTGCCGGGTAAAAATTAAAAATAGCATACAACTCTTCTACGCGCTTTCACACAATGTAGGGATACAGGGGGCCGCTCTTGCTACACTATAATACATGAAGTTACTGCTGGGATAGTTTTCTTTAACATCTGATAAAAAATGACAAACGTTTGATCACGTTTTAACTAAATGTACATTTTAAGTCGAATGGTTTTGCTTCATGTGGAAAACCCTCAACTTCTTTAACAATTTTAATTTTAAATTTCTTTGCAGATTTATATCCAGCCATACACAAACTAAATGAACTAGTGGTTAGTAAAAGTTAAATATTTACGATCATGCTAAATATGGCGTATTCCATTTTTATATTATTCTTTCAATTTTCCATGTAGTTATAAATGACATGAGTAACTGTAACCAGGAACAATTTCATTTAATATGTGAGACGGTAGCACCAACAATCCCCGAGTTGTCTAAATATTAAACCGACTGAGAGACCCTCAAGATATTGTTCACGAGTGTTTTACAATTGAAAACAAGAAGAATATATTTATTGTATTTCATTAATTATCATGAATATTCTCAGTTTATTAGGTATCATTTGACATATGTGAACTATTAGTGTCGCATATGTGACTTAGTGGATAAAGAATTCTCGGAATGAATTCCAGTTAATTTTGATGAGCTCTGAGAAACTGACATACACAGGATGGGATGGTGAAATGAAACGGAAGATCGTTGGATTAATACCTGTCATGAGTCAAAACAAGGTTCTTTGCTGTAAGGTGCGTGCTTCGATTTTTAAAGCATGAGCGGCCCTGAACTTGTAGGAACTGAACTGAGCGTGATATAGTAAGAGAGGCGTGCGTTGCCAAGGACTCAGTGGCAATGACAGTGCCGGGCCGCGAGTAATCACGCGACCGCTGCGTTGTGACGAGCTGAGGTGCAGGCAACTATTATGTGGGTGTTGGACGTCTCACGAATGAAACAACACAGTGGCGCGAGGAGAGATGGGGACAGAACGCAAGGTGAAGACGTCGCCGGCGACTTCCATATTGAGACCATTTACGGTCCAACGTGCCGCGCCCAATGCACATAATTCACGAGACGCCTCTTAAGAGTCATTGCATATCCATGTTTCAGGCTCAAGTAAAATGAGTCTTATAATAATTTCGGATTTACAATAACAATGTTCGGGGATGGGAAAAAAGAGTTTTTACTAAAATGAAAAAAATATATTGTATATTATTATGACTAGCGGCCTGCCATAGCTTCCGTGTGGAAAACGAGTTTATGTTATAGTATTACTGCTTTACCCTTTATTTTAAAGAGCATATTTACAAACCAAAACCGAAATGATAACTTAATTAATTTGTGAGATATTGCAAAAAATCGAAAAATATCATTTCACGTTAATTCAGTCCTTAAAAAAATGAATTACGAAGTATAATTTAGCAAATATATAAAAATCTGCCATGAAACACTATGCACGTTGTTATCAAGAGTATAAGGAACAAGTCTTTTAAGGCAGTGAGACAAAAATATTTATTTGAATTATGTTTCTAAACGGTGTTGAAGATATTTTAAGGTATATTGAAGATGTTTCACATTTTCAAAATTATCACAATGTTAAGGAAATCGACTAAATAAATAATTAAAGACTTACACCCTCTCATGGACGAATAATATTTATATTTTGTGAAAAGGTCACTACGTTTCGACTTCGTTTTAAGCCGTCGTCAGATGAAACGAAGTCGAAACGTAGTGACCTTTTCACAAAATATAAATATTATTCGTCCATGAAAGGGCGTAAGTCTTTAATTATTTAATATTCTTTCGATGTGCAGGTACATTAAAGACAATCAATAAGTAGTAGAGAACCTACAGTAACTATGTGATTTTAACCATCATGTGATCATGATGATAAATTGGTTTTGTATCTTATTATTGATTGTGTTTAATGTATTTGCACAACGAATACAATATTAATAGATTATATAGACAACCAGAGAGTGAGTGACAAAAAATTTAAATCTTTAATTATTTATTTAATTAGATTATATAATGGACGTTAATTGAAGTAGTTAAGGAAATCGGGTTAATATGTGATTTCTGTGGACCAAGTGAAAAGAAAATGACCCCGAAAAGCAAACTTCTTTCGAGAGATATAACCGCTTTCAATTCTAAATTTTCAAACAAATATTCAAGATAGCAATTGCGTTCTCCAATTGAACACAATATAGACGCAGCGGTGAACGTCAATCGAGAGAACCCGCCTTCTCTGCTGCAAAAGTTCACCTCCGTGTGTCAAATAACAAGAGAGCAGTGGAGAAGTCACATGCTCAGCTGCTGGAGGACAAGATTCATTCCACGTTAATTGTCTGGTGAGAGACTAGGGCGCAAGGGTGGAAATGTCCCGACAGGAAATGCGGGTAGGGTAGCACAACAGAGCATCCAAGGCTACTTTATACCTGAGCATGTACGAAAGCAAGCTTCCTCACTGCTTACTAGAACCCCGAGAGGTCATGGAAACAAAATGGTATATTTATACAGAAGCTGAATTTCCGCTCACATGGCCCCACGTTATCCTTCTAGAAAGCAATACAGACAAGTTAGGAAAAAGAAATTTTTACTCCTAAAGAAGTGCATCAAATGGTCAATAAAGTTCTAGCATGCAAAACAGCTCCAGCATACTATCTTATTGCTGGGTATTTATGAAAGAACTTACCACGGAAAAGTATTGAAATGATTACGGCTCTTTAAAGAGCATCATGTGTATTGGCCATTTCCTTGTCCAAAGGAATGCAGCCCAAAACGGTATAGTCATAAAACCAGGAAAACTACCCCATGAAGTAGCCTTCCATTACCCTATTACCTTTCTACCTATTTTATCCAAGTGTTTGAAACATTGCTATTAACAAGACCGCATCTTCATATCTCAAGCAATAACCTTTTTCCAAACCAATTTGAATCCGTGATCCATAGAGTCGATTAATGGAGTTACTACTTACGGAGACGCGTACTTTCAAAGGAAATAATACTGTTCTGCAGTATCCTGGAATATCACCCAAGCATTTGTTAAGTTAAAACATTTCCTTCTTTATTCATTCCTTGACATCTTTAAATCGTAACATACAAATCTCCTATTCCAAATAAAATTCCATAAACCCTTCTCAAATAATCCTGTGTCTCTAGGACGTGTTTTTAGCACCAACATGTATTTATTCTTCGTCCTATAGGTCCTACAACGCCGCGAGTAGAGCGCTGAGTTGCTGGCGGGATGGTCGGGTTCGATCCCCGGTGATTAAAAATCCCACCCCAACATTCAGACTGACTCCCAGGCCAACTCAGCCTGCTGTAAAATGAGTACCGGGTCTATTCTGATGTCAAACCGGCAAGAACGAGATGCTGACCACACCTCCTCCTCCTAGTGCCGAGGTCAAAAAAATTGCGGAGCACTACCCTCCATGAACCCTTTGGGTATTTTCGAGGTCTATTGCGGGCCAGTTTGACTTTGACATATTCCCCAAACCAATCATATAATCTCCATTATATTTCTTACGGCGTTACAGACTGCAGATCCGCTGCAAGCAACCAAATTTGTATAAGATCACCTTCAAATGCTAGAATTATAGTTCCAGAAATGGAGAATAAAAATGAATTAAAGTCAGCCCAATTAACTCTCACGCTTAGACGACAAACTTGCCCATCTATAACATTCAACTGTGTCGTAACTCCAAGAACTGAAATTATACGGTACCTATGAATCCATCTCAACAGGTGACTGACTAGGAAGATACATATTCAAGCAGAAAAGCAACATCTACTCCTAGAAGTAAGAAAGATGTATTGGTATTTTGGACGCTATTCAAAGATGTCAGTAGAAAACGAAGCCACCAATTTCAAAACAATTTTAACTCCTATGTGAACATACGGATCAAAAATCTGGGGTAGTGTTAGAAACTCAAATTTATCAATCCTGCGACGCTTCCAGCCCAACGTTTTAAGAACCATGAACTCCGCCCCCTGGTTCGTAAATGATGCCACATTATATCGGAACCTTCGTGTACCAACTATTGAAGATTAAAATATATTTCAGCCTTCATTTTCAAAGAAGACATCCCAACCATGCAGCTCTTCACATCCTTAACAACAGCACAGCATTAAGTCGTCTTACCAGAATATCTCCTTTAGAATTACCGTATCTCCAGTCCTTAAGTTTCCCACGACAAAAGTAAACTTGGTAAATGTGTTTTTATAACTGAACATACATAAATATTAGTCTGAAATGTCTGTAATTCTTCTTTGTCATAGTTCTGTGAAGACCAGTTACTAATTGGATATTTTCCATGCCACTACTTAGAGTATTTCCCCCATGTTATATTGTTTATTAATTAATCCTTATGGAATACATTCTAAATTTATATTTCATTCAGTATAGAAAGATAGAGGTGACATATGTATGTCGTAAGTAGACTAAGCATACTGCAGAAATGATCCTGTGAAGTATGGTCTCATTGCGGAAACTTGCACGCAGATATTCTAAATAGGCTGCAGTTTGGACAGCTTAATGCCGCGACAGAATCTTTACGAAACACTTTACAGAAAGCGGGTTCACACATGCGAGTACACACACAGAAAAAAACATAACACTCAAGAAGCTGTATGGTTCAACATAGATTGTAGACAGGCGAAAAAAGATGCTGAAAGTGCATTAAAATTCTACATTTGGTGGGGAGAAGAAAGCTTACGACAAAAATACGTACACTTGAGCAAAAACTATAAAAGAATAATAAACACAGCTAAGTAACAATGGCAGAATTCGGAAGCGGAAAGAATTGCAAGCATTATTCACAGTAAAAATGTTGCAAATATTTGGGATAAAAAAATTACGATGTAAATATAGTTGCACGAATAGTATAGAGGCGAAAAGTTGGGAAACGCACTTCGCTCAATAAGTGTATACAACGGACGGGCCACGTAATCAAACAAAATAAAAGTAATAGGTTTAGACTGTAAAATAAATATTGATGAAATAAAAGATGTGGTACGGAATTTGAAGTCTGGCAAAGCAACAGGTTCTGACGGTATTCCAGTGGAATTTTTAAAGGAAATAAATTCTAGCATTGCCCCAATTCTCGTGGATTTGCTCAATTCTTTATACGACATTTCCACGTTTCCTGAAATTCTGAATACATCAATAATTTGTCCAATTTATGAAAACAAAGGTGACGTTAACGATTCTAATAACTATAGAGGTATTTTTTTAATTAATGCAATAGCTAAGATTTTTTGCAAAATTCTTCATGTACGGTTAAATAAATGGATAGAAAAAGAAGGAAAAGTAACAGCATTGCAAGCAGGATTCAGAAATAGCTCTAGTACAGTAGACAACATTATATAACTGCCACAATGGCGGAAAAGGCAACTTCCGTGAAAAGTGGTAAGCTATAGTTCTCCTTACCAAATTGCATTCTTTAGGCATTCGTGGACTTCCACATCAATGGCTAACTTCTTATTTAAAAGATAGATATCAACAAGTAGAAATATCCTATACTAAAAATAAAATACTTGAGCGTTGTCTTTCAGAAACAAAGCCACTTACTTGCGGAGTACCCCAAGGATCAATTCTCGGCCCTATACTCTTTTTATTGTATGTGAACGACATGTCATCATCCACATCAGATTGCAAAATGGTTCTTTTTGCTGATGACACTAATTTACTATGTAAACACGCCAATGCTCAAAAAGTTTTGTCTAACCTTTCGACTTGGTTCCATGCAAATCGTCTCATTGTAAACACTGACAAAACAGTGTCTATGTCATTTCACAATAGTATCACAAAATCTTTACCCCAGGTTTCTCTTTCTTTAAACGGAACACAATTAAAAACTGTTACAAATACAAAATTCTTAGGTCTCCATATTCAAGACAACCTCAAATGGAATTGTCACATTGACAATCTTAATTCCCAATTAAGCAAATTGTGTTACGCATTCCGAATCTTAGTTAACGCAGTTAGTCCACGTATTTCCCGTTGCGTATATTTTGCAAACGTTTACTCCCATTTACGTTACGGCATTACCTTCTGGGGTAATTCCGGTCAGAGTATTCAAACTTTCAGAATTCAGAAGAGGATAGTTCGGATAATTTGTAAATCTCACCCCCGAAACTCTTGTAAACCTTTATTCAAGGAATTAAATATCTTAACACTTCCCTGCATTTATATTTATGAAACGGTCGTGTTTGTTAAGACCGAATTACTGAAGCACCACCCTTGCTTTATACGAAACAGTCTCGTTCACGAACACTATACACGCAATAGTAGTAATATTCATCGCCCTAGAGTGTCAACCACTCTTTGCCAAAAGGGACCATACCATTCGGGAATCGTTCTATATAATTCCCTGCCCAAGAATATAAAAGATATTATGAAATTGAATATCTTCAAATCCGCGGTTAAAAACTACCTCCTGCACCAGTGCTTCTACACTGTAAAAGAATTTATTGATTTTAACAAAAGTTAAATTCGTCTTGTGCTTTATCACGCCATTGCTGTAGTACTTTTTAAACAACTTATAACAATTTCAAAAACTATTTTCTTGCATGATTGTGTTGTCTTATGGCTCATATTAATTTAGTTTTATGTGTACTCAACATTGGCACGTTTGTGTACATAAATTCTGTAGCCCCATCCTGGCCCGGGTTTTTCTCCGGTTTTCCTTCGGGTAGAGGCGGATTTATCATACAGGTTCTCTAGGCTTTGTCTAGGGGCGGGTCTATTGTAACAATAAATCGTGAATTTAGTGTTATTTCAATTTTTAAGCACTATACTCAGAATAATCTATAGTTCGATAATAACTTACATGTAATTTTTTGCTTAAAATTACAAACATATTGACATTCTATTAGTATTATAACTCGCAGCTAACTTTTTATCTTATCTAGGAATTTTTGCTGAATTTTTTGAATCCGCCTCTGCCTTAGGGCCCTTGATCGGAATTGATGGGATGGTCCCTTGCTTGCTTCCGGAGAGTAAATTAGTTTTTTTCCCTCCACGTGGTCATACGCAGTTTGTACTGTTTTTTGACAATAAATTTATTATTAAAAAATTTATTTATTTATATTTTGTGCTTTTGTGAATTTTGAAAAAGCATTCGATACCGTTAATAGGCAAATAATTTGGTATATTCTAGAAAGTATAGGAATCTCCACAAAATTCCTAAAAATGCTTCAAGGGATGTATAAATCAGACACGGCATGCGTGAGATTAGAATTAGATTGTGTGACAGATGGAAAGTAAATCCTCTCTCTGTGGAAAGAGGTGTAAAGCAAGGTTGCGTACTTTCCCCACTTCTCTTCATACTATTCATAGATGGGCTCGTAGATAGACTAGCCACGGTAAATGCAGATGCACCCAGGATCGGAGATGAAAACATCTCAATACCTGCACTCCTTTTTGTCGACGACTTGATTATTTTCTAAAAACACGAACAGGCTTACAAAGAAGTTTAGATGAATTAGAAATTTTCTGCGAAGAAACAAAACTAAAAGTTAACGGTAATAAGACAAAACCATGACATTTCAAAATGTGTGGGTCTAGAGTAAGAATTAAATTAGGTCGTATAAACGAGAAACGCTAGAAAACGTTAAAGAATACATATATTTAGGAGTAACCATCTGCATGAACGTAACTTGGACGAGACAAGTAGAAAGCTCGACGAAAAGGTAAATATATTTTAAGTTCAATAACAAAATCAAAAAGTTCAATTCTTGAAATTGCACCAAGACTTATATGGATAAAATGTTTCAATCTCTACTCATCCCGGGAATAGCGTACGGAGCGGAAATATGGGGCGCGGGGGGTAACGATATTTTAAACTCGCTTCAAACGGAATATCTTAAAATGGTAACGGGCATTGCTCAATGCACAGCAAACAGTGGTATTTTATAGGAATTTGGGTTGCTTCCCATTGAACTAACTCTCCAATTAAGAGCAATTAAATATTGACTTTCGATAAGGGCAGGCACCAGAAACCCACTTGTAACTCAGTCTTACCAGTGTAATACAAAAGGAAAATGGGACAGGCAAATTAAAAATTTAATTCATAAAGCAGGAATCACTTGTGTCAGTCAGAATAGTCCGTTGTTAAACGATCTAAAACGATCTAATATTAAGAGAAAACTCCAAGACTTATACCGTCGTGAAATAGAAACCGACAGACTGGAAAAAAGATCACTTATATTGCAAACCTTAGTAGCTGGACAATGGGGCAGAAAACCATACATTGGCTGTCTCAAACCAAAAGAACGATCGGGTTACGGAGGGTGGAAATTAAGAAAACTGAGGGGGGATCGAGAATCTATTTGCCCACTTTGCGGTGAACAAAATGAAGATTGGATTCACATTTTACTAACATGCCCGAAAACAGATAAAAAACGAACTTTTATCCAACTTGGTGCATTCCTAAATTATCACATTAACGTAGATTTAGCCATTGCGATAATGAGGCACAATAGAGCATCTGTAGTGCAGTCCCTGGGTCAGTTCCTAAGCTATGTGAGGGAGATAAGAGAAAGAGTAATATGCGCTGAAACTACTAATTCAAAGCTTCGTCTTTTTCTTTTGTTTCAGGCGGAGACATGTTGAGAAGACATTCCAAGGCATTACGTCGATTATATGTTGTTTTTTTAGTATTGTAAATAATTGAATTTTATTTTAATCTTTATTTCTATGGTAAAACTGGTATACATTACATTATAATTTATTTCTCTTATTTAAGTATCTTTTGTAAATATGTTTATAATAATTGTATATATTCGTGTCCTGACCGTTGGTTTCCCGTGGTTCCCAACAGTGCTCAATGAATCGATAGTTGCAATATACTTAAAAGGTATTTTACAATTAAACAATATTAAGGAAGCACTAACGGACGCTAAAAAATACTATTACGATACAAATCACAAGTAAATAAAATTACAATCATTTTAAGTTCAAAAACAAAGATTGGCAAAATTAAAACTGCATTCCATTCAATGAAAGTGAATACCAGAACCCACGGCTCTACTTAAAGGGCATTTTATAGTCGTACAGGCAAAAAACCTCGCCACACATTTGTATATAAATAATATTTTTGTCAATAAAGCGCCCCATTGAAATTGAAATAGAAAGATAGGGAAAACAATTGAATGGTACTGTCGCAGAAAACACTTTTCAGTCAGTTATCCAGTCACAGAACTCAAATAAAGCAGTCAACACTTTTAAGAGTTTCCTGTCTAGTCAAGATAACGGTACCGTTTACTTCAGGTTAATAAGGTTGTATATGAAAAAATGTACAAAGGAAGGAAATCAAAATAGAATTTTGGACAGTATCGTGTTGTAAAGTAGGATTTAATCGACAAGGTTATTGCAATCGGTACGGTAACTCTTATTCTTCGGAGCACATTATATTGAGCATTCAGTAAACATTAAGATACGAAAACAATTATTTATTCATTGATATTTGTCGTGCGCAGTATTGTTACAACAATTTTTTTCCACTTCAGGTTAGACGAATTGATACAGTAACATTCAATAGAGACCAAATATTTAATTTCCTTGGCATTATCTCCAGCGAAACTGAAGGAACTTCTCCAGAAGCGCTCTTGTTGCTGAGTATTTCTGGAAAGACTCCATACTTGGAGGACTCCGCCACCTTCCTCAAATGACCCGCCTCCACTTCTCCTCTCATTTAACAGAAAAGAGGCAATCCGAAGGAGAAACGTCCTCCGTTACAGGAGCGCTCCGAAGACGACGACGACGCAAGCAATTGGACACACGCGAACGCAGCACAATAGACTTCATTTACACGAAACAGTTCTTGCTGCTGAGAGTTACTACGGAGTTCTTCCTTTCTCTTCCTCATACCCGCTCAAATCGAATGTTCGTCGGCTCCTATAGCACAGATGCATATCCATCACTCACATCACAGAGAGCAGAAGAGGAAGTCGTCAAGAAGATGTTACACAATTAACGACAGGTTTTCAAACATTTCACCAATTTAGTTCGGAGAAATTAATATTATCATTGTTCAAATGTTCGAAATATTCATTCATTTATACACATTGAAAACGGACTTTCAAAGGATTATATGAACAAGAGTTTGAGTGGAACTTTTATTCGGATAAATTAACAGCAAACAAAAGAAACGACCTCATCCAAGACAAGACCCAATTCGACAAAAGATACATAGATTGAGTTTTAGTGAAGATTTAGAAAATACTAATAAAACTCATATTGTGATTGGTGTAGATAATTTGTCACTTTGAAGACATTTTCTACATACCATTTGGATTTGTGTGTTAGTCCAATGTTTCACAAAAATACTCACATCATATACTTTTACAATCAGAAATTCCTTAACGAACCTATATATGCATTTGTTTCTGAAAAATGAAACACCAGGTAGATATAAGCAATTAATTTGCACACATAGTCAAACAAAAATATCTCCAATTTTACACCAAATTCCTGGCAAACTCTTTGTTAAAATTAACTTCAGAATTCTGATACAACACCTGAAGAATTCGCTTATCTCAATTAAGTAATTGAACTATTCCCGTAAGCGTCGATCTGCAATAGCAGTAGCCACACAAACAAAATATATCGGGTTTGTTTAAATATATTTTCTCTCTTACTAGTATTTCACGCGGCATTCAGCGCTGCCTGGAAGACCGTATAAGAACTGACGGTTATTCGAAATTAATTTGTATTTTAAAGCAAATTATAAAAGAAATAGTACATAGTTACAATATGATGCTACGCCAAGATCAAAGTCCACAAAATTGATGAATACGGGAGAAACAGGAATCTTTACAAAGAGTTACCTTTTAGAGATAATAAATAGTCATCGCGGAAAAAGTTGGACCATTGACAATAGTTGCTGTAACATTATATTCGGTAAGTTACGATAGAGACGAACTGGGTGTCCATTATGCTCTAATTGGATATCATCTGCTTATTATTAATGCTATTACTTGTTATAACTACTTAATTGTATACTTTCCCTGAATATTACATAGTAAAAAGATACAAGTTTACCTTGATTTTTATGACAAAAAATGGATTCGTTTGGTATGGTAAAGTACGGTACTGAATTAAACAACTCTATGCTCGTATTTCTGGACGTAAACTTATGCTCAAACCACCATCTTATCTCCTATTTTATCCCTGCCTCTCACCTCGCTACAATTCACCCTTTGTTGTCTCACTCCCCACAGGTACTTACACCCCCTCCTTTCCTCCAATCCTCCACCAGTCCGTTTATAGTGCTATCTCTGCTTTGTGTCGTCATTCACCATCTCCCTTCAACACGCATCTCGGAATCTTGTCCTCTCTGTTTTCTACCTCTGCGGCACCAGTCCCCACAGCTCTCAAGACACAACGGGTTAATTTACTCTAAAGAATCGCTTCGGAGGCTGGCACTGCTCTCTCCACCCATGCAATGAAGAGAGTTCCAGATGAGCACCTCAATGGGAGACAAAGAGAGACCACTTCATGGCGGAAAATAAACTCATGTTAGTGAAATATTTACCTTTCATACGATTTGAGACAACATGAAAATGTTGGGTGTCATTTGAAATTATTCTGGGTCCGTCTTCAAACCAATGTTGCGACTATTGTGAACTGTAAATCTCAACTATTTTGAAATATTCTTTTAAATATTTTGGAGTTTAGATAGGTTAATTTCACGACTTCGTTCATGACTATTCAGTTAATTTTATTCTTTCGCAATTTAGACTCTTGGTAATAAAAAATTTCAATAAAAATAATTATATCGATATCAGACATATCGGGCGATCCGTGGCGTAGTGCCGAACGCACTCGCCTTCTACCGGTTCAAACCCGGTCCGATCCAAGTAGAATTCGAGGTGGTGGAAAAGCAGGTTTTCTCAGGGTTCTTCTGTTTCCCCTGCCTATCATTCCACCACAACATTCACTCATCATCATTCACCCCCATATCATTAATTAATCACACGCACCCGGGGAGGTGAGACGAAGGGCAGCCAGCCAAATCAAGTACCCCCCCCCATCTACCATCCCCATCTACGCCGACCCCATCTACGTCTAGCACGGGATTAATAGGGGCGAAGGAGAAGAAGAAGATATCGATATCAGACAGTTTATGCTGCAAAATATTTCCACGATCGTAACTTATCTTTTCAGATCCACTAGTATATTGTTCAGCAAACATGACGTTATCCGCTTTTCTAACAGTTTTATATTTCAAAGAATCTTGAAGAGAAAACAGGACTTCCTTTATTTATCTAAATATAAGGAACATATTTAGAAATACAAGTAATAACAATTGTGCTTCTAACTACAAGCCATTGTTTTCACTGTTATTTATGAGTTCATTTATCATTCTTAATATTGAAATAAAACGTGCACATTTAAGCAAAATGGAATAATGACATGGCAGCTGGTTGATGACAAAACGTCCACTCACATGATGAGGAGACGTGTGGAAAGAGTCTTAGAGAACGGAGAGAACTGGCTCCGCGGTGCTTCGTCCCTGAATCGCTGGCTTTGTCTTCAGCAGCTGGAGGTGGAGGGAAAGAAGAGCTCGCATTAGCATACGAGGTGGTTCAGAAGGGAGCTCAGGTGCTCGGAGAGCAAGTAATAGCACCAGCTATCTGTCTATGCGAACGGGAATGGTGGCCATCATTTTTCTGAAAACTGTTTAAAAACTAGTAGTGCACAAATGACACTCGCTCAAACATGTCTCTTCGGTACACATAATACGTAGTTGTCGTACAAATAATCCTGCATTATCCCATCAAGGAGTATCAGCGTTCATGTGTGTATTTTCATCTATTCTAATAGCAACATGTTATGATTTCACAACGTAATGACAATTATGATAAAAAATAAGTACACATTTGATAATAATATACACAGTATGACAGAATTTGTATGTGACGTTTCGCCTCCCATGGTTGACTAGCAAACTACAACGAGATACTATTGCACCGACCACATTTAATGTAATTAAAACAATACTCCAATATTTTTAATATACCTTGTATTTTTTGTTCAGTTTTGTAAAAAGATAAAATACATTCACCCTTTCTCCATGTACATCAGTAGATAATTCATTGTAACTATTTTTAAAATCATTCAAAAAGCACTCCGGATTTCATATGAAGTGCACTAAGTGTTTAATTCATAAAAAAATAACAATGGACTTTTACAATAAGTCAATACTGCTCAAATAGATTTTTTAAATAAAATAGACGTCTTGAAACAAAACTTCACGCGCGAACGGTATTCTTCGAAATACTTAATAACTTTTCGTGTGTGTCATTCAAATAATGCAAACGAAAGGTTATATCATACAAATTCCGAAAATCCAAATGAATCGTTCAGTCACAAATTATGTTAAATTATTTGTCAAAATGTCTAACTTTTTACAAGGAGGAGTTTTAAGGCATTTTATAGAGATAACCCATTTTTGAAACGAAACTAAGTTATTATATTTACTGTAGTTGGTAAATTACTTTATGTAATATAACTGATTTGTACCATGATATAACAGCAACCGAGTTTCACTTGCCAAATTTCACATTGTACTGAGCACGTTGCTCAAATAATGAACAATATTATATATTACTGTTCAAAAGTTTGATCTAAAATTACTTCAACAACATACAGTACAGGAACACTAGCGAGAAACACAGCGAAACTAAACAGTCTAAAAATTAGTCAAGTATTTAGCTTGTTTCCTATTTTCCTGACCTCAACGATCTAGCCTCTCTCATTATACATTGCTATAATAAGTAAATTGCAACAGCAGGAGTCAATGAACACCCCAAAAGTTTTTTTGCATCTCCTTAAAGGAAATTTTGTGGAGTTGATGAATGCATGACAAAATATGGCTTTATACTGTATGAGTCCTGCATGAAAACAAAATGAAACATTAACTTCCTACAATAAGTGCAGCCAAAATTTAAGACACTCTCGTCAAAAAAAGCTAGATGCACTCGTTACATGGACAATGCAGCGCGTTCAATGCCCAGTAATTCCAGGGATCCGATATTCGCTATGTCCAGTGGCGCGTTACATGCTGAAAAACAATAAAAATCAACAAAATTTACATCGAAAAACATGTCCCGCGGACTGGTGGTGGGAGGACGAGGAACTAGGCAGCGGCGACCAGCTGTATTACCTGCCTATTACGGAGTGACACACAACACGTTTAACTTCATTACGGCGGGAAAAAACAGCGACATCCCCTCCGCCGTGCCGCCACCGCCATCAGCGCAATGATCGGTCGCGTTCAGTTTTAATGCACGCTGCTTTCGCTTGGCGCGCTGATGGCGCTGCCATCGCCCACCCCGCCTACCCACCGAACTTCCATATTGCGTCCATAAACACATTACCGACTACACAAATTTCGTCCTATAAATGTTCTACCCTGTGATTTAAATGGTTTGTGTAAGGGAGCGCTGGGGTGAGTTTATCACTTGTGTTAACGACTTTAACTAACATATTGACGTAATAATGGTGAAAAGGGTACTTCATTTTCGCACTTTTAAAAATATATCTATGCACACACTCATACACATGCAGGGCGGCAGCGCGCGGTGGGCGAAGCTGGAGAGTGGAGTCGGGGATGGTTGACCGGTCGCGTGGGCGTGATGGCTCGCGTGATATGTGACGTTTTTTTTTTTTTTTTTTAAGGGGGGATGCAAAAAGAAAGATGCAATTGTTGTCGGTTTTATAATGATTGCTTCACACTCACAGTATGCACATTACGCGAACGAGGGCCGGGCAGCAATGGTGACGGCGATTCACCCTTTCATCGACGAGAACGATAGCGGTTGGTACGAGAGAGGCAGACGACCACTATCAAGAGGTGACGCCGCCACAGTTCGCCATACAGAAAGTCTCCATTATACAAAACCGTGGATCTATTTTCATAATGGAGTAAATAAAAATTTGTTCAGTAGTTGTATGAAATTGTGCTGAAGAAGGAGCCGCTTTATTTTTCCTACAGCACCATCTGGAGTAAGTGGCGATGTAGGTTCGCCGTGGGTGGGCAGGCACAGGCGCCGACGCGAATTTCATCAATACATGCATTCGCAGGGCGGAGCGCGAAAAATGCATTATTGCGTTGCAAGCCGTTATGAAGACAATAATGTTAACACATTAAAATAATTGGTTATGCAATACAATGCACAGTAGTAAAGTACAGACGCAGTCCGTAGCAAAACTAGTTCATTGCTCCTGCGCTCATAGTGGTGGTCGAAATGCGGAAAATTGGGAGGGAGGAGGGTTCGAGGTAGGTTGATAAAATAACCCATAGCACAAGATACTCTTGCCCGATGCTCAGGATGAAACAAAAAGGACACCAGAAATATAGTATCACATAATGGACAAAGAATACAAGTTATGAAAATTAAGACTGTAAGTACTGGCTGAAAAAAATGTGTCACGAAATTTATTGCTATTCATGATATTTACAAGAAATAATAACAACTCTACGGGGAAACATAATGATACGTGCAAGTATTGATTCATATTCTCACATAATTTTATTATCATGGGTTTGTTGCTTTAACTCCCTCTTTTAATGTATTTTTCTTTTTCAAACAACATTAATATGCAATGGAACATTGAAAGATAAAATATTTTTTATCGCTAGTATTTTGTATTATCGCAGCAACCATTCATATAATATTCTAAAATTACTTTCCTATACGAAATACTGAGTGGCACTATTTCTATTAGAATGATGTCATCAAAACTGAAGAGAAGAGAACATTTTCTTTAAACGACTACTAAAAGATACTGTACTGTACCAACTCCTACAGAAATAAGATATTTGTGTGAAACATGGTTTTTGTGTAATTGTGTAATGGTTATTACACTAATTGATAAACGGGATACTTTAAAGATTAGAAGCATCGCATTAAGTAACGGAAAAATCCCACATCATAACTTGGGACGATTCCGCGGTCGCATTTATAAATCTTCCAAATGGATCTAATAATCTTTCAATCCTGCTTGAAAAAGTCATCAACATAATTCTTGGGCAAACTATGATTTTACTCTCTTTCGGGTGTAGTTTAAACATTCTGGATGAAACACATGAATTATTAAAAAGCAGGAAGAATGTTGGCATTGCGAAGTTTAATATTTAACCGTATGACTTTGAGCAGTGTAACAATGCAGAGTTACATGAAAAGTCGAAATTCACTCTCCAGTTCATTCTCCCTGTCTACTCTCCGAAAATATTTTCTAAATATTGATTGCTATTATAACTTTGTAATACGCTCAGAAGAAAAATTACTCTTAACTGATTAGAATATTAAAAACAACTTCTCATTTCGTCAATCACATCCGGAATCATATAGGAAAGGAAAATATATGTTTAGGAAATAATCAAGTTGTTACGAAACATAATAATATTTATTAATTTATTGCAATTAATTACGCACTCACTACCAAGAAACTTAAGATGAATGTAGTTGAACCTTCTAATACATTGAATATATCCAAAAACTTTGAAAGACAGATGTAACCGAGAATGCTTAGTGTTTAACTTCCTGTTGAACATTTTGTGAAGAATGAAGAGATCTACATCTGTTTCTTCACAAAACAAGTGGTTTAAAAGACAAGCAACTTCAGAAAAGACACGGAACAGTGAAACAGCTGACAACGAAGTCCAATAATCGATGGATCATCAACACGTAATTTAAAACATCCTATCAGTGTGAGGTTATGAATTCATGCGACAAAATATCTGTTACTGCCAATTATGAAGGCAGTGTGAGAAACAGCGGAAAATATTATTGACACTGAGGACAATCGCTGATATCCGAAACTACGAATCGACAAATTGAGAACCAACATAAATCTGCTCCCTCAATTGAACGTAACGATCTGCAGTACGTGTGGCACAGTGTAGTTAGTCAACTTATCTCAGCGATACTCGGTTCAGCGAACAATGTTTAGAACAACGATCATTTTATAGAGTCGCATCCAAACACACGATTATTCTGTGTATTGCTAATACTGTAAGCTGCAGTTCTTTATTACCTCATTACCACACAAGCAGGTGGGGTGGTTTACAATCGGAGACCAGCTTTCCGAATGCGTAGACACGATTGTAACGAGATGTCTGTTCAAAGCGACACGGATGAAATTTCACAGTAACCTACATGATTTTCTACGACTCAATAATTCATACAATGAATCGTTTGTTGAACAAATCTTTAACGCATTTATACGCATTTCATGCAAACGGTATTATCCCTGCCATTAGTTATAATGTATGTTAGGTAATGAACTCGATTCGTTTGAATAGCTAACCAATAAGAATGTTGCGCCGGAACAAGTCTTTCCTCGTCGTTGATGCTCGAAACCTGTTTTCATAGAGTTCGAATAATAACATGGATCAAATAGATCATTTAAACTTATTACAATATATTTAATCTTATTCCGTTTCTGTACAAAAAATCAAAATACTATAAATACAAAAATAAATAAATAAATGAACAGCAATAGGTGCAGATAAGCAATTTTTCTAAAACATATAACTTGGAATATGTTACTGAGGTATTTGAAAGATATATTTTTTCCTCTTCTAATTTCTCTTGTCTTGTTGCAAGATTAAGAATTTTCGGTCTTAAAATTCATTCCACCAACTCCCACGAAGAAATCTTGTCATCCGACATGAGAACATAGAGATGAGAACATCGATATTACTAGCCTAATCGATAATTCTATTATTACTGGTCAATCAAATGAGATGGGTGCGTAACATGCTTGAGAAGTCTCACAGAAGTTTTTATTCTAAAAGCGTTACGAAACGCTGATATATGGCATTCTCACAAGGTATATGAATAGAAGATATTAAAAAAAAATATATTAAAAACAAATTTCTGCTCGAAATATTTATCTCAATAACTGAAATCTAAACAACAGTTAATTTTTCTGTGCTAATGAGAGGTGAATGCCTGCTTATATTGGAATAGTATATTAAACATACCGAGTCTGTAAAAGCGAACACCTAAACGAAAAAGAAAAAAAATCATTGAGGTGTTTGCATATAATGGTTATTTTAGATACAGGAGTGCGAATATATTTTTCAATAATAAATTTAGATGTGCCAAGGCACGACGCCGTTGCTGTTTCATGGTGCCTGCATGAAATGGCGCCGCGGTGTATACTTTGAGAACCACTGATCTAGACGGTATCACTCTGTAAACAAATATTAACAAACAAAATTAATCTGATTAGAAGAAATTTTTGTTTAAAAGTCTGTAAAAATAACTTTGTCTCAGCCTTTCGGTAGTCAAACGCGATCTCTCAAATGACATGGCAACGAAAGTATTAACTTTTAGTGCCTCTGAATATAATATAGGATTTACATATTTCATAACCTCCCAAACATTTAAAGGATTTTCGTTCAAGACTATGATTTGTGTATTACAGTAAAAACTAATAAGTATGCAAGTATAAGTATCTTGAGTTTAGGTCACAATAAATACATTCTTCTGAGATCGCCAACGTTTCAATTTTTTATTAAGTGGTCTTCTGTGCTCTCTACATCATAACAGAAGAAGAAGGTGAAGAAGAGGTTGAATAACATTAACTTCAACGTGTTTTTTTTTCAAACTTTAATTTTCAAGTAAGAATTCACACGTAATGGTAGTGGCTCAGAAATAAAAAATGGATTAATTTATAATTTAAAAAAATTGATAATGTACAACAATATTAATTGATAATGAACAAAAAATTAATTACCCAATCAAAAAATAATGGATTAATTAGTGAATCGACTGTTATTGTTTTCCTTGCATGTCCATTTGAATGCTTAGTTTCACAGATAACGTCGATGCTCTCATCCACGTCGCATTTACTTGAAGCTCTCATCGGTTGCGTCCCCATGCGTAACGCATCCCCTGCAAGCGACACGCGCACTTGGCAATCGCCACCTTCTCCTCGTCCCTTCCCTCTCCACTGCACCCCCGTCAACCACCAATACCTTCGTCTCTCATACTTAGCTGCCGCAGTCGCATTCGCGATTTAGAGTTCATTGGAATTATTATCGTGATTTTGAAGTTGCTGTGACACAACAGAGTCCGCCACAATAAGCATTTGAGAGGTTTCGTAAACAGCGGAGTGGAACCTTGTGAAAGTGAAAGTGAAGAAGACTGGCCGAGAACGTGATAAGAATTATGGGGAAATGAAATGGATATTAGATTCTTTCTTTCCTTTCGGCGTTGAGAGGAGGGGGTAGAAAAAAAAATCGTATCTACCAAATATCCGAGTGAAGAGACATAAATGTTAATATTTCCAAACAATGAAATACAAATAACAAACAATTAAATCATTTAAATACGTAAATTAATGTAGTAATCAAAAGATGCAATTTATTCAATTTTCTTATTTATAATTTTTCTTTAGCCAAAAATTATTTTTAATTAGTGCAAAGGGGTGGGAAAGATTTGGTGTTCTTGTTTTCGTGTTAATGGCATTTCTTCCCTATACATCACTATCTTTTTCTCTACATCTCACGAACTACTTGAGATATAGATCAGGTTTTGATAATGTAAAACTTCCTTGGTTAAATATCGAAGAACCAATATCAGGAATTTTCTTTATTAAATTTTTTAGAGCGTGAAAAGGGGTGAAGATGTTTGATAAGATGCCAAAATGGACATATTGATGAACGCACATAGAAAATTATTTAAGATAAGAACTTGAATTTTGACACAATGAGTCATTTTTCGATAGAAATTTTTAATGTATGTACATTTAGAAAGGATTTTCCAAAATTTCGATGTTAAAGGAGCAAAATGTAATTTTTTGAATTCCACGCTTTTTTCATATCTTAGGAACTAATTGAGGTATTATTTCAGATTTAGTATGTATGGTAAATATCCTGATTTAAATATTTAAAAACGAGTGATTCGTTGGTTCGGTATTACAGTTTTAATGATTTCAAGGGTGAAGAAAAGTTTTCAGGAGTTTCGTCTCCAGCTCTAACGACATGGCGCGTTACTTTCTCTACATTTCATGAACTAATTGATATCTCAACTAGGTTTTTGAGTGTAAAGTTTGATAAATATTATATTATTTTTAAAATGTAGAATTTTCGATGTTTTCATTTTAAGCGGTTGAAGAAGGCTGAAAATATTTTGAGTGTTGTCCTGAACGACTCACTCATTCATCCAAGCAGAGAGAAAAATATAAAGATATTTTAAAAAAATATCAAAGATAAAGAATATTAACGATATTGCTTATGTACTGAAGAACTCCTATAAGAAACGAATTTTCGAAATAACGATTTTCAATGAATGTATAGGAGTGAAATGTGATTTTTCGAATTTTCGCTAAATATCACAAATTAAAACACCATTATGGTTTTTGAATGTACACGGACTATTTTTCTTTATCCTAAATTATAGCGAAAGGTAATCCGTATCACAACAACAAAACCTTCTGTGTGAAGTCGTGTACAAAATCTTTCTAACGTAGCACAATAGTTATTAAACATTTTCTTCCTTTCGTGTTATGTTTAAAGGAGGTATGACGACTCGTATAAATTTAGAGCTATACCCACATATGAGAGTTAGTTATTATAGCTGGTCACTTCTTGGTTCTTTTTCCGGCTAGTTTATTTTACAAAGACGTGACAATTATTTCTAAATTGATTTTTGCGGGTGAATGTCTCAAAATATTTTCAATTGCTTCGTTAGATATATTTTTTTGTCAGCATTCAAGTACTGATTACCTCAGAAAGAGAATCGGAGGTCGCAGCTAGTCCTAGAGTTATCAATGAAAAGTGCAGACAGACGGAATAGTTCACACGCTCAGATTGATTGGTATTATAGTGGGGAATTACTTTTTGAATAAATTTGTATAAACATAGTTTGCCAACTTAATTAAAATTGAAATAATCTCGAGTTTTGAATTCCTCCGAGCTTACTGCCGTGACAATGTTTTAAGTGAAAACTATATACGTTGAGCTGAGAAGACAATTTTCTGAGCGACGCATGATATGCATGTGAGTCTGACGAACATTGGTTTCGTCGAGGATACGTTTTGTCAAAATGAATCGTGATGACTGAATACATGAACAACTCGAGCACATTTTCTCCGTGGTAAAAGTATCAGTTCTGCATGATGGTGTAATAAGCCGTACTATAAAGTACACATTTGACATTACATACTATTTATCTGGAACCCATAGAGATTTTAGAATACCTATGAAATTTCAATTGTGTTCAGACGAGCACTTTAGTGAATATAATTTACAAATTGATTCAGTATAACGTTCCATATACTAACTAGTCTTGCTGTTTGGAAGCTTTTCTCTGCGAAAATCTTCCGGTATAAAAATGTAGCATGCAGTTGATATTGTTACTGCTAACCGAATTCACATCTGCATTTATGTGTGTCCCGCTCTCCACTCAGTACACACGTAACGTAAATGACAAAAATCCATCCTGCATTAGATCATGCAATACTGCGTAACAGTCTTTGAAAAATAAAACGAGAGTATGAGTTTTGTTGTTAACGCCAACAAACAGACGGAATAATAAATATCGTTCGCACCCTTTGTAGTCGTTACTTTAATTTACGATTCAGTCATTAACGTCATTACTTGGCAGTATAAATATCCCGACTCCACTCGAGCGTAAATACGCGATGTCACGACTCTTTCATGGATATATTCACAGTAGGGAACCTCGTAGAGTGTAATATTTCAACATTAAATCTCCAGCCTTCGTTAGACCGAAAACGCTGTCTCTAGATATGTTAATTAAGTCTGCGAGCGTTAATTTTAAATACGTCTTATTAATATAGCGAGCTTTTAACAAAGTAGCACCCAACTCGCCATGCCGGCCGTCTTCGCCTCCCACTTCCACTCAAACTCCAATCCCTCCCTCCCTCTTCACCGTTTTCCATCCCACCCGCTTCCGTCCTGAATGCCCCGGGCTGTTATCCGGGGAATGTTATTACTGACAACCTACCGTCTACTGCTGCAACGCACTCTACGGAAAGACGAGGAACGCACGGGCAGAGCTAGAGGCCTCTCAACTAATATCTCCGTATAAAGCTAAGGAGAAAGAAGACTTCTTTTCCGTCAGATATTTTATTATTAAGACCGGGGGGCCAATACCTCGGCTGGTTTCACGGTTCCCTCTTCACCCTTCTTCCGAATTTTTACTCATCTACTCTCCTTTTGGAGTCATCCTTCTTCAAACACCTTCGTTTTCATTTCAATATTTTCCCCCTCTTTAATCATTCTGGCGAATTGGATAATGAAAAATATTTAGACCACAACGAAAACAGTTCTTACTTAACAGTTAGGAGGAGCGAATGCTACGCTTTCTGATCCAAATTTCGCATGAGAGGAATTTTAATATGAACGACACAGTATAAATGTGTATTTTCAAAATTGTTGAATTTTCATGAAAGAGACAAACTCTTCTCTAATTGTGAACACGATCCGTAAGATCTCACCCCATTGATTTTCGTTACGTTCATAAATATGTTCCTATGATTCACCTATGTAGAACATCCATGAATACGTGTCAAACTATACTAGAAAATTATAAACAAAATATTATAGTAAAATTACACAATAAAAATAAATAGACATTTAATGAATATATTGATAAATAATTAAATAAACAGATCAAACAATTGACGGAAACAAGACAGAAAAATCTCAGTATACAGAGACACGAAAAAAAAAGCGAGGAGTAAGTAAAGATAAGATTTCCCGCCATTATGCAACAAAGGAGTTCGTAATTCTCGCACAGACTTATCTAGTAACACTTGATACGCAACTAGGAAATTCTTCAACGTAATAACGAAACGTACAAAAATTTATTCTCGGGAGGTAAGCGGCCGAGTGGACCTTCGTATTGTACGTACCGAGGGGATGATGAGTGGGTGGGACTGTGGGCGGCGAGCCCAGCAGCGTTCGTCGCAAATTGGCGAATATCGAGGTTCCCCACCTTTCGCTTTAAATCCGCGTAACAAATTGCACCGCGTCTCCAGGGAGGTTGTTAGCGGAAGAGTTTCTTTGAGTGGAGACCCGCGCGGATATACGTTCTGTGCGGCGGCCTCTTTATATGTCGCAATGCGGATTGACTGAGTTAAATGTAAGTGTTTCTTCTCCATGTTTCGTTCCTAATTAAACTTTTCGATGGGAAATTGTTTTTTCTACTTTTTTATAACAATTTGCGCCCGAGTTAATATGTATTCCATCGATACATATACGTACGTACGAGAAATAAGTTGTATGAATGGAAATTCAAGAAAAATAGTTTTACAAAATAAAATTCTCTAAGGAAAAGTATTTTTAATAATAAGACCATAACAAATACTTGTCTTGTTGTGGTCTTATTATTATTATTATTAAACATTCTTTTACCAATAATTTCATATATAATTATTTTTACAGAAGACATTAATTGCTAATAAATTATTACAGTGAGAGCAATTCAATAAACCATCTGGATCTACAATGCATCAATATCACATCCTTATCTTAAATGTAAAATGTTGATCAATAATCCATAAAAATTATTATCTCTGAACCCTTCAAAAGTCAATTTGTTGTTGAAATGTTGCTAGAAATAAAATATATGAAATAAGAATACATTCAAGTCAGACCTACATTTGAAGAGACGTTTCGGCTGTGAACGTCATCAATACGGGAGACACGTCCAGAGACTGGTACGGCCGAAAGTCGTCTTTTTATTTATTTATTTATTTTTTATTTTTTTGACAATTTGGAACAAGTTTCAAGTTATTCCAGTATAAGAAAAGAATATTCATACTCGATAAGAAACAAATATTCCATGAGATAAATAGACATTCTGTTTGCACACATGGAAAAAGAAAAATTACGTTTCAAACCATTAATTGACGTAGTATTTGAATTCACCACTGTATTGAAAACTCTACGTGTGGCAACAGTTCGTGTCTTCCCCTCTGAGTTGTTCCCAGCCCTTTTGTGCTCAGAGTAGCCGTCCATGAGGGTAGTTTCTTCCTGTGGGTAGAAAGTGGAGGTGGTCTAGGGACCATGCACGCTTCATCAACACACAGGAGAAATTGGAAGGAGGGATCACGGGAGAGGCAGTCCGTTATGAGGGATATTTGTTACAGCTCAAGTGCGTGAGTTCCTCACGCCTTTGTCATCGCGGCGAGCGTTTGACCCTCAACCTCTGAGACCGCAACACATACCGAAAGCACCTCAGAATTCCCAAAAGCTAAAGACACATCTGCATTTTGGACGCGGAGCGTTTTTTCCGCCGACCTGTGTTATGGGCAAAGACACAACTAGCGGGCGCGGAGCGGGAGAGAAGCGATTTTTCGCCCGCAGCTTGCAGCAGGATCTCCGACCATTTCTGCGGGCCTCCGGGAAGACAGCACGTGTTATCTTATGGGCAAAGACACATCTAGCGGGCGCGGAGCGGAGATCTCCGCTGCTCTCAACGCGATCTCGTCGCCTGCTGAGATCACAAGTATTAATAGTTGGGTATATTGAGAGAAGCGAGGAAGACGGCGGGTGATTTCTTTCACGGTGCTCCCCTTGAATTTCATTTCCTTCAATTTCTACCGACGGTTTATTAATTATGTCAATGTTCATATTAATTATTGCAACACTGAGTATTTGTTCTAGTACTTCCTCACTTCTTTATAAAGAAAACTTTTCGCATCCTTTTTAGTGGAGTTCGTTTTTCTGAAGCTTTCTAATTTTCGTGTTTTACTCTTTTTGACTTCTTCGTGTATTCTTCTGTTTGTATATTAGTCTTTTGAGATTTTCGTTATATAATTGTCAAAAATTTTGGCGTGGTTTTAGTTAAAAAGAGAGAAATGCGCATTTAACATCTACATTTTAAAGCTTTACATTTTCAATTATTTGTAATATTTGTTCCTCAATTTGAGTTCTATGTCGTACTATTTTTCCGAAGTCATTGTGAGTCTTTGTGTCATATTGTGAATTTGCATTGTGTTGTGTTTTTGATTGTCCGTGTATTTGAAACGAACTAAACACGACTTCCTAAAAATCGAATAGAAACTTCTCGAGCAGGAAAGTTTCAGAATATTGGGTAATTTTGTCTGTACAGTTCGCTTTTAATTATCAAAATTATATTAGCAATTATTGAACATAGATGAAAGATTGTCCTACAGTTGGCATTATTTAAAGCGTAAATTAAAAAATTATATTACTATTTATATTAACTGTTTCTAAACAAAAAATATTGAGTCAATCCTGTTAAGTATTTTGAAAGGTAGTTATATATCAATAATTATTGATAAATTACATGGTAAGGATAAATTACATTTTAAAAGGGAAATATATTTGAATTAAATAATTACGTATTCTATTATTAACGTCTATTATATATATGATAAATAAATAAATTACAACTTACGGCGTTTTTACGGACGATTACAATATTTACCGTTCTTATTCAAATGTACGACATAACGACTCAGGGTGTGTGTCGCCGATTGGCGGTAACACATTGAAACAATAAACAGGAATGTAGCAACATAATTAAGTAAGCACAATACATATCGTAATCGTCCTTAAAAAGGTCCTACGTTGTTATTTATTTCTTATGTAAGTATATTTCAATATTACTGTTATATTTTCATCTGTGTATAGTAGGTCTATTTCTATTATTGAAAAAATACAAAAATAGTCACCGTTGTGTTCATTGCACAGTAAACAATAAATATTACTTTAAACATTTTCATAACTTATAGCTATGTGTTTTACAATAAAAGCGTTGTGTAGTTAGGGGGCAGTTGCATGGATGCTCTGTACAAGACCTGCGCGAATGTGTTATCGCCCTGAAATGACCGTGTTCCTTCCACCCCTACTCACGTTCCCCTACTTCTGACCGCTCCGCTGACGCTCCGCTAGGTATGTCTTTGCACAAGCGGAGCGGAAAAAACGCAAATGTGTCTTTAGCTTAATGCCCAGAGAGTTTTGGATTTCTTATCAGTGTGACTCACATTGATGCCCCCAAGCGAGTTCACCGCCTCGGAAGATTTGCGTTGCAAGCGAAAGAAGAACTCATACAATAAAATGTTTCCCTACAACTACTCCAACTTTGCAAAGAATAAGGATTATAATAAGGAGAGGAATAAGCAAATTAGTTAAACAGGAAAACGTATATAACTTTTTTTATTAACTAGTAAACAGTATTTTATGAATTAGTTGAGATAATACATACTGATCCTCTTATGTGAAACAACATGCACCATAGTTGATATAAATGTCAATTTACAAGCCATGAAAATAATTAGACATTTAATCTAATATATGAGTATTTCATTTTTAAAACACTCGCTTTGAATCACACTGTAGCAAAGGAGAAACCCGTGAAACATCACGATTTAGTTCGAAAGCGAAATTTTGGATTTGTGATAATAAACATAGTTTAGTGGGACCTCCACATAGACATGCGACAAGTTATTGCCATTGACTGCTCTAAGGATATCAAACTAGAGACTGTGGTAAGGAGGACATGAAACTCGAGACTCTGGATTGAACTGGTGTGGGATCTGATTTCCATTTTAATACTCCGTACACGATGCAGCTGAGAAACTCTTCAAATTCACACGAATCTTGTGCCCCGATCCATAAAGGGAAAAAGAAGATTGGCACTGACTCGACAGAAGATTAATCGCATCCGTCTCTTAATTGGTAGATCTGGGAAGTGGCGCACGTTGCTGATAAGATCAGTATGTTTTGTAACGCTAAGTAACCTACAATCGAAAATTTTTTCTATAACCTAGTCATCTATAACCCCCATATTCTAATGATCGAAGAGACATGCTTTGGTTTTCCTAAAATAAATTTAAAATCTGGCCAGTCTCATTCACAAAAAGCAAATTAAATTTTGAGCTCGATTTACAACGGAACAAGAATAAATTATCCCGTACCGTATCATTCGAGTACAGCATAATAACCGCCCAACTTCAAACAAGTGCACACCCGTGCCCATCGCAATGCATTATCCATCCACCAGCACTTTCTTTCACTTCTAGTCAGAGACCACAGCCGCAAGCCACTTTGAGTGGGACGCAACTCCCTGCGTAAGCCGTCCGGTGGCAGCGCTGCTCAACTTGGCGGGCTTTACTCTGGCCGTCATCCACCATCCACGACCAGCACAGTGTCCAAGAGATCACGCGACTGTCGTCTTCGCTTTGGCGTTCAACGTGGATACTGGTCCTCCGCTGCTGACGATACTCTCCTCTCGGAGCAAACTGACTCGGGATGAGACATTGGGGGAAAGAGAAATTCTTGTCTTTGAGTAGACGTGCTGTAATGCAAGCATGGTAGAGCACTTGCATAAATAACACAAAAGAGACTCGATTTCAAAAACGTTTGACTGACATTTTCCTCTCGTAAAAGTTTATTGTATTTCTTGTCCTATGTATAAAATAAAACTCAAGTAATATCAATTTGCAATTTGCATAAAAACGGTTTGGATATGTTTCTAATTTCTGAAATATTTAGATAGTATTTGTCATATCATGCTCATTTTACGCATGAAATTAAAAGTGCATTTCGGAATTATCTGAAATATCTTCTTATAATTCGGGAGTACGTTTACTTTGACATTCACATCTGTTACTAAAACTTTCAGCTACCATCTGTTACTAAAACTTTCAATAGTGTTTGCAACAGATCATTAGAATTCGCCGAGAATCATGGCTATGGCATAAGGAGTGTGAACACAACGTTCTGACTCTTTGTTATGTGAATAGAATGTACCTGAAGCTCCTTAACACCACCATTACATTTGCAGACGCTATTACAGCATCAAGTCAGTGACGCACTCCCCGCCGCAGTCCAGCGCTAACCGCTAGAGTTACAAGCAGCCACGAAACTTTCCACCGCTTGACCACTGCAAACCTTCCACACCAAGGTAGCCAACTTCGCATCCGGATTATCCTGTGGCATGCTCCCGCTGGTTTAACAACTCGGAAGGAGAGAAGACATTTATTGAAGTTGACGCAGCATAGTTCAGAAAGGTAGTCCTCCTACTATCCAATGGGGTTAATCCCTCAGATTACTAAAACTTACTACGCCAATACGCAAGGTTCTCCAAACCATTAAATACCGGAAAAGTTTTACTAAAATTGATATGATTGTATTTTAAACAATAATTCAGAGAATAAAACAGCGACTTCGATCACAAGAACAAGAAAAGATGATACAATTAGATAACTATTTATACGATCAGCACATAGTGATAATCAAAACAATAAAACAAACAACAAAACTCATACTTCAATTGAATAAACAGAGCGTATATTAGTGAATGTGAAAAACCACAACAACAATTTTTTACCATAACCTTTATCATTCGTAAGACGCAAACTATCAGCAATTCTTCTACTATTTTGCTGTTAGCCAAAAATATTATGCTCATAATTACAACAGTTCAATCGCTAAACAGAAAAAATATAATTTGCATTAAAATTAATAGTCGATAATTAAGGCCACGTCTCACACAGGGATGAATTTCTGACTTTCAGTTTCTAAAAGGATTCAGTTCCCAATTACTAGATTATTAAGAGTTACTAGTATACAGTTAAAGTGGGGTCGTTTTACAAATTTTACATAAAACACAAAATATATACATAAAAATAAAAAATACTGCCAAGTTTAGTTTAGAAAACACCCGAGAAAAGCCAATACAACGCTTCATTTTGAAATGCCTTGTCACACAAACCAATTACAGAAGCAAATTAAGTTCCGACGGAAGACCGCACGGCACAGTGTAGTATCCTATTTCAATGATATTTATTCAAAATCATCTCGCGATGCCTAAGCGTTCTTCCACTTATTCTCCGAATGTCTGTCAGCTAACCCGTTCCCGTTGGACACGTGTGCTCACTTCGCGTTGGAGAGGCGGTTAACATACCACCGGCATGGTGGCGGTGCAACGGGCGACCACCCCGGGCGGCGCCCATACCATAAAGGGAAGGGCGTTTCCAAATAATTACGTTTCTCCAAGAAACTGGATACTACACACGCACTTTTTGCTGCAGAAGCTGAGGAAGGAAGGAGAGGAGCAGACAGGAGTCCGCAAAACTCAGAGGAGGATGCGCAAGTTCAGTACGTAGACAGAAATACAAAGAAGATAAATACCATACCATATTGACACGCTTTACAATAGCTCTGAGTTAGAACTTTCTTTTTCAACCCTGATCTTTGCATACTGATCAATTTAATTAATACGAAAGAGTTTTCACTTGGTTCACACCCTTGCTTTCCGATAATGTTAATGGTATATTAAACAAGAATCCATTATGCACAACTTCAAAAGTATATGAACTGGAAAAACTGTCAGTGGGTCAGTCAGTTAATAAATACATGTAAACTTAACTCCGGAGTTAGAAATAATTTCTATACGATTCACAGAAATAATATAAAGCGCACTACGAATTTTGATAATAAATCGATACTCAATCAGAGAATTTAAAAGTAAAAATGTTCCTTCGAAGTCGGCTCATAGGAGAAATATCGTAGTTCACACATATGGAAGGCGTTCAGACACGACCCAGAGGTGGAAGCTAATTTACCAGCCGCGGACAGATGGACGGAAAGGCAGCATTAACATCGTTAAAACGAGGGATCCGGCGCCGCGCCGCCGTCGGAAAAACTGGAAGGCGCCACCGGCTGCGAGGGAGAAGGAGGTGATGCCACTGCCTGCCGACACCCTCACGGGCGCTGTGTAAGCCGATAACCTGGCGGCGAACGTTGGTGCGAGTTCTTCATCTGCCGATTGCTTTTCGGCTCTTCCACCGAATGACGCCTGTCGCCGATGGGCGTCCTCGTCTCTCAACAGCAAGAGGAGCAGCTCCGTCCCACATTCTCTACGCGCTACCTCGTCTCCACCAAATTCCGTTTCCACCAGGACGAGGAAAACGTATCTTCCAATTAGTACTTGAAAAAGTTGAGAAACGATTTATATTTAGATAAAAGGAAAATATCTCATATTTGTTATTCAAGAACAAATAGTATCTAAGATATATGAAAAATTCATTAGTATTAGAGTATAATTATCCAAAACCTTTTTTAATTTTTAAAATCATATTTAAATTTATTTTTTTAATGGTAACAGATTCATCCTCTAGTGAACGTTACAATTTTCAAGATTATTTAATAAATTAATTTTTTAAAGTAAGGTTATAATTCTCTAGTTAAGGTTATATCCGTACTCTGTATATCCGTCTTTATTAAGTCATCATTAATAGTATTTAAAACTGTCACGTCACACTTAAAAGTGGTGATCTGCTCGAAACGTTTCTGATGTTTTGTTTTATCGGAGTCAAGAAACTAATTAGAATTTACTCGAAAAACTAAACACATCGGAATCTATTTGCAGAATATACTCGGAATAATAAAAACTTCGTGTTTAGATACGTGACTCTTGCAAACTTGTATTCACATGTAGCAAAATATCATGATCAAAACATCTCGATTAAATTAATTTACCTATACAGTTTAAATACAGATGCTAAAAAGGGATTGCATTACGAGTGTCACCATCGCTTCTAATTGCCTTTGAGACCCAATCTCTATGCTTCTCCTTGCACCACTATCGCCTTCTCCCCAGTTCAAGCCACTGCTGTCTAGCTCTCCCGTCCGTTCCACCCCGTCTCCGTGACGACGGTAAGATCCCTGAGACAACATCCAGTCAGCTTCCGACCTCGCCAGCCAACCTCCAGGGGCAAAAACATCACAGTGACGGCGCCTCAGTGAAGCAGGTAGCAGTGAAGCAGGCGGCCGGCAATCAACCCTAATCGATGTTGTAATCCATCAAGGGTTCTCGGAGACCCGCAGAGATACAGGAACGGATAATATGGGGAAGTGGCGGCTAGAGAGTGAGCGAAATAGAGAGAGAAAGAGACAGAGAGGGGGACTGGTACGATGGTAGTGCCCATAAAATGAAAATAAAAGAAAGAAAGAAAGAAAGAAAGAAAGAAAGAAAGAAAGAAAGAAAGAAAGAAAAAATGTGGACTCCCTACTGATTTTGACGTCATATAATTTTCAAATAATGTAATCTCTTACTACGTAACTGTTATTTCTTACAAAGAATTGTATCACAGTTGACGAAATTGTTTCGACCAAATCACTCGAATCAAGATAGTGTGCTACAATTCCTCAATGGTGGCAACACGTGGGGTGGGGTCTTACTTCCCTCTCGCGTAGCGCACACCGGACATCTGTGTGACACCTAAATTCGAAAAAATCTAGTAGACAATGGAGTTTTGAAAGCAGTTTACTATCGAATAACAATAAAAAGCAACATCTTGTTTACTTGAAGAAATAAGTAAATGATAACAATGAGTTGAAATTAAAATTATTTTTGTTGTAACAAATGATGAGTGTAAATATATCAATTTATGCAAATAAAAAAATCAACAAACAAATTACGAACAATAAAAAAAGTTCACCG
>NNCF01135024.1:1135998-1174029 GCA_002313205.1 Laupala kohalensis | reverse complement strand
ACATAACTAATGAATGCCATCTACAAAAATGTTCATGCTCTTCTATCAGTACCTATAGTCCTTGAATTATTCGACCTTTCATTGCACTTGGGTCAACCCATGTCACTGACGAATTGGCGTTGATTCAGCAATTAACAAAGAGATCAGAGTGAGGACAATAGATTTTCCATATACGATATTTAACATCAAGCATCCGAAGCCTCTTCATTCAGAAATACATTGCCGCGATTGACTCAGCAAATATTCTTGACGTCTTTCATGACTAGTATAAGTACGTTGTAGGAATAGTATACGATCCAGGTATAAACAGATATAATTGCAGATTAAATTAAGGAAACATTAATAAAGGAGAAATTGAGATTGGACATCATAAAATAATGTCTCATTTTATGTCATTTCCTTGTCTTCCAATATTTAGAAATATTGATAGCGTCTGAGATGGTGCTCGGCCAGAAAATTCCTTTCGCTGATTACGCATTAGCAGGTAAAACAAGAAAAAATACAGCTTGGGCATTATGTCTTATATTAGTCCAATTTCATGCAATTTTAAGTCTGTTGGAATCATCTTCGTTGCGACAAAAAGTCTTGGAATTGATGTAAATAAAAAATTACGTGAATAATTATAACCTCCGAAAAATTTAACCTTGTCACTGTAATAAGGTACTCTAGGCAAATAATACCCACCTAATTTTAAATACATTTTCATTCTGTAAATGCTGCTTAAATGAAATATACAATTTGATAGAAAGATTTATCTTAATTTTATGAATTGAAAAATTCATAGTTGTGAGGTGTAACTATTTATAATTTTCATGTCTGTAACACTTTTTTAAAAACTTTGTCGTGGGCGTTGTTAAAAATAGTGTGTTTATTACCGCCCATTCAATAGGACGCAAAAATTCATTCATAAGAATTATAAATCTTCTGAAACATAACTTACACATTTGTTTATGAGAATACAAAAGAAATGTAACGAATAATAATTCAACGTAAGAAAAAACATGTAACGTAACTAAAACTTGTTATAATAATTTTTTAACATTTTTTGAAGTCTAGCATTTTCACATAACATCATGATGGCAATTTCTTTAAAACGCTTATGTCAAAGAGGTCCTGAGGTCCATGAGTGGCAGTGCGTCACTAGCATTATGATGGAACGAGTGCTCGACCTGGTGTATTCCAATCGGTGTATATCATGTGTACTGGAACCGTGACGCAAGTCATGTGAATAAAAGTTAGCTTGCAGTGTGGGCGTTAATTGCCGAGTCTACTTTAGTTAATACTGCCATGTTCTCGGTTGTCTGCCGCCCTCACGTGCTAGCGTCAAGTCCCGTACGGTGAGTTCGGTGATCTTTGAGTACTAAACAATAATACAAAGAATAAATGTTTCTCCTCCTAAATGACTCGCTAAAATATTCACTGGTCCTTAGACTATTAGGTGCTTCTCTAAGTGAGAAACCTGTATCCTTTACATAGACAATAATGGAACATTTCTCTCACCGACCAACTGAGAGTNAGACAGGAGTAAATACAGTGTACGAACACACTACGTTCACGTCCAACGTTGTATGAGATAATATCCAAACCGCAAAGGCAACATTCATCGCACCTCGCCAGCACCCTCCTCGCCACGAAGCTCCTCTAGCCCGTGCCACCTCGCAAAGTTCCTCGAGCAACCTTGTCCTCGCCGCAAAACTAACCCACTCACCGCAGGGGGCTCCATGACGAAAAGAACACTTTATATTCGAGGCATGCAACGCACGCTGCCGCGGCTTCTGCATTACGGCGGTAGAGTAAATTTCGTAATATCTCCGCAAGTCAGGTTTAATACGGAATTGCTGAAGTGGTCTCACCAGCCCCAACCGACACAACTACTCTCGTCATCCGCAACTACTTGGTTACGATGATTGATTCACTAGTGTTTACACCACAATAATCAGTATATATATATATATATATATATATATATATATATATATATATATATATATATATATATATATATATATATATATATANTATATATATAGACCTGTAGACCTTGCTAGACCTGTACTCCCGCAACATCTTTCCACAATCATCTTATTCCACCTTATATTTTTATGTGCGGAATCATTTCTCCCCCACCCTGTACTCTAATGATACGGTATGAGCGTCGTTTAAGAGACTCTATCGAATTCACACTCTCGGTGCCCAAAGGAAGATGTAATGCTCTTTGGAGGAAAGGACGGAGCAGGAGAACATTCTGGGTTTCTTCACGTGACTTCTTGCCCGGTATGCAGTGCGCTGCGGGGCATTCCCGCCACTGCCCGGTAGCATTTAAACAGGCGCCAACAACCGCGAACACAGTGGAGTCAACTGTATCTTGTTGGGTCAAAAGATAAGCTCAAAACTAAAATCATACCCAAATCTGCTTAGAATTATTTTGTAAAAGGGTGGGGTTTATACGTCTGTTGATGAAGAACATGAAACATTTGTTTCTTCTATTACAATTTAATAGGAACTCTAAAAGAAAGTGAATAGTTAACTTGAAGCATAGTTAAAGAAAGAACACGTGTAATTATATTAACAAAAAAAAAATCATTTGTAGTTCACCACCCTTTGCCACTTCAAACGTTTCATTAAGAATAAAACAAGCGAAGAACAACCAACACAAATTAACACAAATATTAGAGATAAAAATATTTTATTTCAAAATCTCCTTACAAATAATATCAATAAATTTAACCTTTAATTAATTTGAAAAAGAGACATATTCTCGACACGACTCCATCAGTCCCAGCCCAACAATTTGCTCCAAGAGTATACTTCTTACTTGTTGACAAATGAAAGTGACGAGGGTAGTTAAAATAATGACACGCATTGTTTTCTTCGGAATTTTACAAATGAAAACAAAAAATCATCACCTTGGCTTCAAACGAAGGACTGTAAAGTATGTCTTAGAACATCTCACCATCTGTGTTGAAAACTATGACTTACGAACATGATTTTGGCGAAATAAACTTTGATACTAAGTGAAACAGTAGAATCGAAAGGTTTCTGCCTACTGTGCGAACACCTCCACCCGAACGTCGCTTCTGCACGTCTCTTCTCCTATTACGGACACGGCGTTATGATTATTAGTTGAAGATTACTCTCCCACTGTGGGTTCCAACCGTGTGTTTTAAGGGATGTGGGGCGCATGGAAATGGGCGCCAACTTCTCTCAGAGGCAAATTTCCGGAAAAGGTATGCTAAAGAGGAATTAACGAGTGACGATCAACATGACGATGAAACGCGAAAAGCGCAGTCAGGGGACAGGGGAAGGGGTTGAAAGACTAAGACGAGGATGTTCACAAGCGAAGGAAGAAAAATGCAAGAGGGTTTATTAGAGATCAGTTTTGAGAACTTCACACCGGAACAGTTCCTAGCAATTTATCCCACAGTAGGAGGTTGGAGAAGGTGGTGGAGAGATCTTAGAATACAAAGGTAGTGAGATAATAGCGCGTCTCTTCTATAACATACCATTATTCTTATCCTTTTCTGAACAGTTCGGAGACATCAGACATTGCATTTGTGTCGTCGGATGGTAGTATACATCAAGTAGATAGTACTAGTACGTTGCGCGGTGATAACTAACCTAATTATATATTTCAAGAACTTCAATATTAAATCAAAAGTGGTCTTGTACCTTTTCATTTATCGACAATTTTTAAACAACTGGGTTGCTGGCCATTTGTACAAAGTAAACTCGTTCATCCCTACAATCTCTTGCGCCCAATTGTACTTAGTATTTGTTGTTTCCTAATATCAGTTTTATAATAAAGTCAAAATATATTTTTTATACTCGCTTGCGCTCGATGGGGGTTTTACCCTCAGGCCCCATTTACGACAACGCTCGCTTCGCTCGCCAAGGGTTTTTCCATAGACCCCATTTTGGGCCGCGCCCATGCAAGCTCACCTGTGTCAAGGGCGAGTGGGGGGGTAGAGAGGTAGTCAGTGTGAAGCTTGAGCTTTTACCCCCAGACTCAACTTAGGGCTACGCTCGATGGGGGATTTTCTCCTAGATCCCATAATGGGCTGCGTCCTTTGCGAACTGTGGTGAGGACTTCTGCCCAGCGCAGCGTAGAGCTTCGCTCCAGACGTGTTCCGATGTGCACAGAGGTTATTTCCCCGGAAGCGTTATTGCGATTGCATCAACAATTCATCGCTTTTGACGCTATCATATAAGGAAATTTTGGTTGTTTTAATCTGAGATTATTGTTTCTTTCACGTTTCATACACTTATATATTAGATTATTATTAGATTAGATATATTAGATTATTGTTTCTTTCACGTTTCATACACTTCACGATTTTAGGTAAATGCATTTTCAAAAAAGTAAGGGTGCATGAACAGATGTAAATAACTCAAGTAGGAAATTTAATCTTACCCACGACGAATACTGCTTGTCAAAATGAAAGCGAATGTGTAGATGACTCAATGTTGCAGAGTGCAAAACATAGATCAAGCGAGAGAAACGGAAAGGTGGTAAAATGTAATGAACCAAATAAATTGCCTACACCTTCTGAATAAATCTCAAAAATTTTGGAGGAAGATACGTTTTTTTCGGAGACTTGTGAACGTACAGAAAACATCAGATTTATTTTCTGGGAACAGATTAAATGGCAATTACTCGTTGTGTTTTAACGAGTATGTCAAGTACTCAGATGTTAAAATGCGCTCTGGGTTTAATTTAAAATTTTAGATATTCCATAAAAGAATCGTTTATGGAAATAATATTATAGCCTAGTCTTGAGTCAAGAGAAGATCAATACATAACTACTTTCAGCACACTTAGCTCTTTGAAAATTGAGATTGTTTCATCTACATGAAAACACGATGTTTTACTGTGTGTATGTTTCAGTGTACTGATCATATGGGAAAAGAGAAAAAAATACAATAAAACTCATTAAAACTTCGTGTCATACAGTGTGGAAAGGGAAAAGTCAAGAGAAGCACAATGCAGATTTTTATAGCTTATTTAATGATCAGATTCTGAAAACGGTGGTGTGAGTCAAGTTCACTCTCATTATCTGTGATTTGAGAGGAAACAAACTAACCCGATCGTCATAGCGTCCTAAACACGCGCCCAATGACTGAAATTCCTCTCCCTATGGGATGTGTGGAGGAGGTGCCAGAAGGGCATTGGATAGAAAATGAGGGAGTAGCCAGCGAACAAAAAGACTATAACCGCAATACAAAACCACACGGACCGTCGGTGAGTGGGGCAATGGCGCGAAAACAATGCAGCAGTTGTGATGTTGTGGAAAGGGACTCTGGGAGTGAACGAATGGAGAAGGTTCGGCAATCGGACTATGTTACAACACTCTCATGGTGTTGAAAGAGCTTCAAAAAGAGTGAACAGAAATATATAAAAAACCTACCAAGTTCAGATACTCGTTTTATTTGTCCGTACACAGGTTCGAAGAGGATCGATTAATGAAAAAAAAATCTTTTGTAGTAGGATGACTGCTGCTTTATATATGTATTTCATATTTTGGTTTGTGTTTTTGTCTACTGTATTCAGAATTCTATTATGCCTTTGAGAATTCGCAATAAAATATTCATTAATTTTCGAGTTTTCCTATCCACAAATACCTATCTCACTGCATAACATTACCACATTATTAAAAAATGTTTTCCTGGATACCATTTGTACGTTATCTCAAAACTTATTTGGCCGATTTTGTCTCATGTAAAATGCTGATTGGGATGTAAAACTCTCTAGCCAGAAGAAGACAGGAATCACAATGAGAAACACAAGCGAATCGTGGTGGCAGAGGGGTGGAGTGGTGGGGGAGAGGAGGGTGTGACGGCGCTGTGACCAGGGCGCCAGTGGAGTCATAATTTTAACTGCCCAATAAACTTCCTTTTTGTCTATGAATCTTTAATCATCCTCCGTACCGCAAGGGGTTTGCTTGCTTTCGAAGACGAAGTGTTATGATCTCGCAGGGCGGCAAGTGTGGCGGAGAAGTCGTGCTGGAATTAAATTACGACTTAATTCGTCGTAAGACACGTTCGCAACAGCGAGATTTTTATAAAAGTCGTTGAATTGAAGAAAGGGATTGGAAGATAAAGTGTTTCTTACTTGTGTACTGAATTGCGATACATTGAATTTCTGAAAGATGTTTCAATAGACGTGGGATAATGAAATTCGGATTGAATTACTGAATGAGTTATGGCTGAACTTAAGTACATGTATAAGAGATTAATGGCCGTATTGTCAAAATTTATGTATCAGCAATGATCGGTTGAGAAGTGTTTGCACCTTCCTATTGTTAATAGACGCTTTGACATAAAACTAACATGAGGAAAATGAACTCCCTTTTTATGAAAGTAACGTTTAAAAAACGTTCGGAAATTCTGACAGTACAAAAGAAAGCTCAGCACGATGTAATGAGATATCTGTAAACCATTAGAAAGGGTTGATAATTATATTTCTTCACATAAAAGTGACTTTAAATTAGATAAGCAATGCAAAAAACAAAACCAAAAATTATATATTTTCGTAAAGGAAAAATTGAGTATTACTGGTAATTAATGTTAAATGTCAGATTCCCGCCGTGACTGATGAAGGCGAAAGCTGAAATTGTTTCGTCCAATATGTTGGTGACTATTAAGTGTTTCTTTCTCTATTTTTTATCAGTTAAAGAAACACATAAATGTCACTCATATATTAGACGAAAGAGCATCGACTTCAATCTTCATCAGTCACATAGAAAATGAACTATTTCATTGAACCGGTTCATTTTCTACGTCACTGATGAAGACTGAAGCCGAAACTGTTTCCTGTAATATGTGAGTGAATTAAAACTTTGTGAAGTATTCCATAATAACATACAAATGTTTAACGCGAAAGTGTGTCAGTCTGTTTGCTACCCGATCACAACTAAACCACTGAACCGATCGTGATGAAATTTGGCTAGGAGATAGTTTATATGTCCAGGATGAACATAGGCTAACTTTTATTTTTTAAATGTGTGATAAGAAAGATAGAAATGGTTTTTCACAAAATCGAGAAAAAAGGAGTTTAATTTATGCTTACGCTACCCAAACTGTTAGAGTTAGGAGACAACAATGAACGGCAATATTATTTATCTCAAAGAGTTCTACAAAAAAGCCGCTACTGCATATGTCTATATACAAAAATTAACCAAGAAACTTTATTAAAAATAGAAATGTTAAAATACTTCAATTTATGTGAGTAATTTATGAAGAAGAAAATCAATCATCATCAAATTTAATGAATTACTTGTTGAGCGTACTTCACAAAGATAAAAAAGGCTTTAAATCGTAAAATTTCGACCAATAATTTTGATTTTAGAAGCATTTTAATGAAAAGCTGTAACCGTATCACGCCACGGAAGCAAAAATTCCACGGCTCCCGCGAGATGGTGTAGGGTATACAGTCAAGTTTTGTTAGCAATTTGTATTACCATTAATTTGAAAAATTTCGATGCTGTGTATGTAAAAAAACCCAATAAGATTAATATTTTGATCTTTTAATATAGATTGTATTTTTTCCTGAGTAAACCATGGTGCCTTGACATTCTCCGTGGCGCCCATCCATCACAACTAATGTTCTCGTGCAGTAACCGGGTCATACAAAGAATAAAATTAATGAAAAACGAATTAGAAATCTGTATTGGTACAGTAAGATGTTAACTTCACTCGACCTCTTATTTACGTATAGGTTAGGTTAAATACTCTAAATGCTCGATATTTGGAGTAATACCAACAAGTTTTAGTATTAAAAGCACTACTTTATGTTATTTCACTGTACTATTATTAAAAAATACACCAGTAACTGAATGTAACTGAAGTAAAACAATCGTAAATGAATCTGAATTTTTCAGAAGCATATTCTTCGGACTCCTCTGTCACATATAATAAATAGCAATCGTCCCTCTGTCGACAGTTGCCATAATACTGGTGTAGGCCTACCTGCCTTGGCGTTAACTACATTCTCAAGTTGTTGCGGGTGACGTTCCGCCGTGAAATGAACTCACTCATTCACTCACTCGACGTTTCCGAGTGACGGCGCTGCGCTGGCGACGTGCTCGTCGCTATTTCCAAACGACGAGACGCCGGCGTTGACAGGTGACGGCGCGTCGCCGCTCGTTTGTTTTCGCGCTGGTGCCGCTCTGGTGGCGGCGATGGCAACAGCCGTAAGGTTAGTGGCAAACATCGGGAATGCGTGAATAGTCACACTAGGGGCGGACACACGAAGCCCTTATGAACCCCGGACAAATGGTGAATTATAAACTATAAAAATGGAAAGTTTGTTTTAAATACACCCACCAAGTTCTGATTTAGTAATTTGACTAACTTTGTGAAAGACTCGGCTCAAAACTCTCACAGACGAGTTTTAAGCTTGTTAGAAAGACATAACAGCAAGAAGATAATAGGTTAAATATTTTCAGGAAAATTGACCACGATTTAGAAGTACAAAAAGGAACCAGTAAGGTTCAATACTACCTGACGGACTTAAGCTAGAAAAGCTAGACATCTTTTTTATCTATTCTTGTCAGAGAAGACTGCGAGTGCTTAAATTTTGGTACAACATATTTCCAATTGTAAACAAAATGTATTAAAGTCAAATGAGTATGTTTATTGACGTTAAAGAATGATAGCAAAGAGTAAAGTCCTAAAAAATGAAAGAATCTAATAAAAAATAGAATTTCAGTTAGAAACTTTGATCGCGGAACACAGAAATTTCTGACGATTTTTTAGTGTTCGTTTTTTCCTTAAAAATTACTAATGACACATGCTTTTTACTCATGCATTCTACCAGAATATTTNGTGTTCGTTTTTTCCTTAAAAATTACTAATGACACATGCTTTTTACTCATGCATTCTACCAGAATATTTATTGTTCCCAAACAACAAAGTGTTTGGAGAAGAAATACAATTTATTAATTGGTTGAACCATTAGCCCAACTGAGGCGAGGCATATCGACGAGGCATTGCCTCCACCGTCCAAGCACAAAGCAACTTCAGAGTTGCACGAAGCCAAGATATTCGACACCGTTTCCCAAGGCGGGCGGATACATTTTCTGGCTCTGGGGTACACACAACGCACACTAATGGATGAAACGGAGACTTTGCAGTCGGTTCACTAGGCAAAGCACAGATACGTCCCTTCGCAATGAGATCTTGCTATGAAAAATGGCATAAAACTGCATAAAAAAGAATTCTGTGAATTATTTGCATGAATGAAAAGACGGAAAATATCAATGCAATAGAATGATTTCATGTGTAGTGAATTTAACGATAGTTGATAAGTATTTAGCTAATAAAATAAAATCCATAAGCCCCAAATACGAAGACGGCATATATAATTTCTTATAAACAATCTCAATATTTCAAAATTAATGGGTTCTGTCAAATATGTGGAAGTTACTAATTTGATTAAAATATATCACGATCATCAGTACCTATAATAAAACGGCGAATAGTTTTCTTGATGGTGCCATTTTAGAGTGTTTAATATGCTCAAACTTAATACTCAAAGAAAAATTGTTTTACCATAGTCCTTGACACACTGGAGTGTACAATCTCAATTTCACCTAATAGTATACCCTGCACAATAGATCACATAGATAAAAAATAGGTAGTCGCTTGCAGGTTGTTCCATTAGAAGAGCAATAGATCGCGATCCACCGACTCATTGCAGACGATGCCTGGGAATACCCATGCTTGGAGCCTGACTGGAGTAAGTATCGTGGGGTGAAATCAACCAGCGATCTTGCGGAGGCGAAGCCCCAAATGGGAGTCCAGATGTACAATCCCCAGCAAGTGAAGCTAGTCAATTAAATAGTATCAAAAATAAAACCAAATGTACACCAAAATGAGCTAATAAAATTTTGACTGTAGGCAAACTGTTTTCTCAACTATAATAACATTTTATTTTTTGATTTTGTTGGTTGAATGAGATTTCTAGATTAATATAAAAAGGGAAATAATAAATAAATGGAACTCAAATCGTGGGTGCTGGGGCCTGCACTTAGTGACGAATGTTTCGCTTGTTTGAAGAGTAAAATCTTCGCTAGATCAAACAAAAATATTAAACGTTCAGATGTCTACAGACTCAATAATGTCCACTCTACATACTGATGTTAAAAAATCGTCTGCATCAGGAGACAACCCCATCCCATTTCCCCCCACTCCCTTTGAGGGGTGAGTGTGTCAGATGTTCCAAAATTGCTGGGGTCGGTGTGTTCTTGTACATTGACATCTTTAGGTATACCCTCACTCAAGAAAGAAACTCCCCGCAATAAGCCCCTTTTTAAGCAAGTGATTTGTGCATTTAAATCAATTGGTATGTGTCAAAAAGTATTTCATTTGTGATCATTTGACGTAAGTAGTATATTCTTATAAAACATTTAGGTCCGACTTCTATTCACCTCTCCTATATCTATGAGTAATCACGAGAAAAGATAGATAAGATAGAGGAGGACAGTTTAGTTTTATTTGCTCACCAAAATTAAAGGGGTTTCAAAACTCGAAACTAAAACAATTTTCTTTTTTATCCAAAATCCGAGAAAAGCGATATGATTCACCTCAACGTTCAACACTTTGCAACACGGTAACGGTTGGTGGTGACTACATTGCGACTCCTACGCAAAACAATTCGATTTTGGAATTCGTATCCGGATTAGAATAGTGACGAAAGTCATCACACTGAGGAGTAATTTGTTTTCTTTGGCAATAATTTTTTTCGATCTATAATATAATGATTTATTTTTAATTTCGTTTCATTGGATATAAAATATATTGAAATATATGGATAGAAGAAATTTTCTGGATTCAGAATCAAACAAGTAATAAAAATGACATTAGAATATAGATTTCTTGGCTCTGATAGTACATATTAAATTCATATAAATACGTGCATCTAATAATGTAATCTTTGCTTTGTGTGCCATCCTTATGTTAACTATGCTAATAAATTCAAGAGGGAAATTAATTTAATTTCCAAGATACTCATAGCACGTCACAATTCAAATTAAACATTGGAAACTTAATGTATTGGAAGATTGAAATGCATAAAGCTGATAACACCAAATGCTACCGATACACGCATATCACTCTTCACGTCATTTAATTAGGAAACTTACACGTAGAAATGGCAACGATACCTCGTTCTGTGCAAACATAATACTCCTCATATTTGAGTTTTATGTTAACATACATCAACTTAAAAAAGATAGTAACGAAAAGTAATGAGATTGCAGACACCACATACATTAAATATCGATTCCGAATGCTGCCTATATTTCAACGTTTACTCTATTCGTATCGGTACCATAGCGCTGCTTTCTTTCCTCACCGCATACACAATGCGCTCATTACATCTCGAACTGCAACGAAGACACTTCGCTCCCCCACAGTCTTGGGAATGCATCATTCCGTTATGAAGACAAACGTGCCAAAGACTAAGGCATATAAAGTTTATGATAATCGCCAAATGAATACTGACTAGCGCACTGAGCGTTAAACTTTTTAAAGGAGGTGGAGAGCGATAAAAATTAAAAATGCCCTCTGGGAAGAGAGAAGCTTAGGAGAGTGTGTTCATTATGGGCTAAATGCGTACAATTAACATACTCTTGGCTGCATTTATTGAAGTTAATTGTCGCGGGTGCGTGCCGACTTGAAGTGTGTGCATAGGAGAAGTGCGAGGGAGCGTCTGCTGAACATAGATCACGCCTCGGAGGACAATGTGAGGGGGTATACATACAAGAAAAAGAAAAAAAAAGAAAAGGAAAACAGTAATAAAGACAGTTTGCAGAAAGTCGTGTAGTTACGAATTTAACGTGAGATGATCTGTCTTGCTTATCAAGAATTGAGCTAAAAAAGGCTTACTAGATGGATGGTAATCATGACAATTTTAAACAAATGAGGCAAAGCAATGATAAGAATTAAGTAAGAAGAGCGTGACAAATAATTTGACAAATAATCAAGGATACCTTCATAATTTTTACTCAAATGTATACAAAACATTTTTTGAAATTATAAATAAATGTGCGATATGAAATTGGTTAAAAAGTTTCATTATTACGAAACAGAATCACGCGATTCTGAAAAGAAAAAAAAACGAATGTAAAACCTCGAAAAATGCGAATTAAAAAATTGTGCACAAAGATGTCCTTGAGATCGCTACCCGTGTCACGGTAGGGGTGACTTTCCCTTCCACCAAGGCGCATCTTGAAAAATGTCTGTAAAAAGAATCGGAACCGACAGGGAAACAGTGGACGGAGGACTTGTAAGTCTGACGTGGAAGGGTGGAAGGAAATGGCCCGATGAGAAGACACCCCCGCATTGAACTTCACCTTTTTTGAAGATTTCTCGCCCCTTCTCTTTGCTTGTTCAGCGATACAACTGCCCCCCCTCCTGCATCCCACCACTCCTCATTCACACACTCACACACAGTAAAACGATTATAATATATTCTGAATTAAATGGGCCATGTGATAATGCCTACATAATTCATTGTTACGTTATTTTAGTGCCCGTTCTCTTTCGCGCAAAGCGCTTTACCCCGTAACTGTTGCCGTGGTCCCCTCCGCGCGAAGCTGTTAACATATTATGCCTCCCGCACCAAGGCGCCACCGTCGCTTGGGACACTCCGCATGAATCTCAGACGCGAGCTTTGAGGGGTGAGAAACGCAAGGAGGGGTGCTTGCGAACTGGAAATCGCCTTCGGGTGTTTCGGGTTTCATGGTGGGGAGGAGACTGGGGAGGTTGTCACAAACACTGTTCGTACCTCTTATTGCTGCGGTCAAGTATAAGATAGTTCACTGATTGTATTGATGTAATTGACAGATAATTAGAAATGTACAATAAAAATAATGCGAAATTGAGGCATGGGTTACTCTTTTACGATGCCGTACCTACTACACAAAGCAAAAATTGGAACAAAAAAACAACAACAAGGAATGTGTAACTGTTGGTGAAATTTAATTGACGTAAGAATATACCAGAATAACACGATGCGACCATAAAGTCATGGGAAGAGGCACATCAAGTAATCGATGCTTGTGAATAGACTCAACGTTACATAATTTTGTCGATAATGTATTATTGATATTAAAAATATATACAAATAGGGATTGTATTTTATAATGAAGAAATTTCGAATTGTGTAATCGCGATTGAAGAGAATGGAGGCTGATGTTTTATAATTACTACTCCTGGAAGTTGAACACGTAGAGGCAGATTTATTTGAAAATAAAATTAAATACGATAAAGTAGTTCTACAATGATGCATAATCTAGCGCGAGATTGGAATTTCCTCGGTAAATGCTGAAGTAGCTGCAACGACACCCTACACTGGCGAGACAAAATGAAATCCCATTTCTGGAATTGAAAGAAAACCGAGATGTGGAGTGTATGGCACTAATAACCTGCCGTAAAATCAAAGCAGATAGAGACGATAGCTTCCGTGCTCTTGAGAAAGGGAAGGAAGAGATGGCACAGATGATGAGAGACAAGGGATGACGCACGTGACGTTGTGGTGAAACGGTATTGTTCACTGCCTCCACCCCAGTGTTTTGCTGAGCTTGCTCGTGGGCACAGAATGGACGTAGCTTCCTTCATCCACTGCGTTGATGACTTTCTTCTTATGTGATTTTATCTTGTTTACAATCAGGTATAATAAACATTGTCAACATGAGGCATGGTAAGGCACTTGGAATACCAATACACTTTCATCCATCGGATTCGAAATATAACGTTTTAATATCTCTAAACATGAGTATGTTCAAGAGTTACAAACAAGTATTTACATCGGTTTTATTTTTCGTGCCCTTATCTGAACTGAGGAGGTCCTGTAATACCACATAGGAAACAAACCCTGTTCATATATACAAGAAAATTAGCAAATAAAGTGCTGGAGTAGATAAGCCATTTTTTAAAAATTAGACGGAAAAAGAAAGAAATTCCAACAGCTCTGAATAAGCTACTTAGATAATATATATACAAAAATTTATTTCGTGGGGTCCCCAGATTTTTAAAATGCTACCTTTAACTTTATTTGTCCTTAAAATATAATTAAATTTTTCAAATGTTTAATTCTTCATGTTATTTAATAAAGTATGCATACAATAGTAATATTTGAAACACACTATGTGCTTTCATTACATCTTTAAAAATTTAGGGGGGGCATGGTCCCCGAACCTCCCCCACGATGTCTCTAGGTTCCTGCAGAGGACAGAGATTTTGTTACGTCAAAATGTTTCTGGGCATGATTCAATTTTTTTTGTAATATTGGTTAATTGTTTGTTCGTGTCTTGTTTTACTTCCCCTAGAAACCATTGATAAAAAATTGAAAATCTCATTCACGGAAATTGATGCATCAATCGATTCTTGTAACTTCTTCCTTCGTTTCTGAAGGAATTGAGCGTATCTTTTCACCACTCACGATCACTTTCCCTTAGGAAACGCTACCACACAAAAAGCTCTTCGCTAAGAAAACCTTCCCCTACCCTTCTTTCAATTCTCCCCAAACCTCCACAATTACATACTTCTACCAATAACAGTAATAAAATCGGCAAAATCCGCGCACTCCCCATGTCACATCGCGCCTCTTTTCGAACGATAGAAAAACGAGAGCAATTGATGGGGTGGTAAGATGAAAAGGGGATGACGGCTTGGATAAAGACAGATGAATAAGAAGATGAAAATGAGAGGTTGGATGTATATTATCATTAAAAGGTTGGTAAAATAATCTAATATTTAGGTAAATATCGGGAAATAAATGAAGATATCAACGAGAAATGAAAGAGAAGCTATCAAAAGGTTCTTGAAATATTAGATTTTGAAATGTGTAGATAAAAAGTTTAAAATATATTGATAAAAAGAGAGAGGAATGGAAAACAAGGGTGATGGCAAAGAGAAGAAAGAGAGAATACGACAGAGCATTTGATAAGAAATGGTTAGTTAATAGAAGCAACGCAAGACAGGAGAGGAAAGAGAGAAAGCACCGAGATAAATCTACGATTTGGCATGCTATATTCCTTTATACATCGGTTGTGTGCTTATGTTTGAGGTTCGAAGACTTCAAGCAATCTCCACCTACTTTGCCTTATTTACCTAAGTTATCTACGAGATGTTTTATACCGAAAAACCTAATTCATTCATTGCAAGTTCGTTATGAAACCTACTTTTCTCGAGATTCTACGTTAATACAAACGAAGGAACTTGTAATGTCCGTCGGTACTTCCACACATGTTGACGATCAAAACTGTAAATAGAACACGTATGAATGTACTGTATATTCCAGGAGACCCCAGATCTAAACTCAGTCAGTTACTGTTTTCGTGCGTTCTGCTTCTCACATTTCATCGTGTACACATACGACTTCAATATAACTATCACAATTGTCAAACTAGAGTCTCAACTGCGATAAAAATATTCACGAACTGAGTTATTAGTTTTATGATGACAGGTATCCTTTTCGAAACACTTTTTGTAGGTTCAGAACACTGCTATTAAGTTACTAAGTATGACAGTTGATATACTCGGAAAAGAAAATTCATGCATCTTTGAGATATATCCAGTCTAAGAAAATGTCCTCGGAAATTTGAGATATGATTCTTTCTTGTGAAATACATAGAACAGAATTACTGTAAGGATCTTATCTTGTTTATAGAGTCGCTGAAATTATAGTACGTGTTTGATGATTAATAAATTTTATCTTGGTAACTGACCTACGATGTACCTGGAGTGTCACGTCAATATAATCGTTGTTTAATGAATACACGATTAATATGAATATACAGCATAGTCGATAACAAGATTTAAGGAAACTCCATTTGAAGTAGCTGTGTAATCCCAAGCTCAAAATGTTTTAAATAAAATCCATTATTCCGCTATTTATCAATGGTTGATGTCCCTGCCCTAACAGGAGACGCTTGACTCATAGTTTTAATTGGAGCCATGATATTGATGTAACAAAATGCCCGCTTCCTCTATTCAGTTACAAAGAGTATGAGATCTCTAAAAGAACAAACCGAATCTCCACATCCTCTCGTTCCACTTTTTGTGTCACCCTCTCCAACATTGCCGTCATTCCCGAAAGCTAGTCTCAGATTCCCTTGACAGTGGTATCCTCGCATCACCGCACGCCTCGTACGACTGACTCCCCGCAACGACTTGCCGTTAATTGAGAAGCGCTGGTTTCTTCTATCACGCCACATACACGACACAAAAACGCGATCGGAATTTTGATAATGGAATAACTACCCCGTGCGGGACTGTCACTCCGAATGAAGGGCACGTAATTTCTACTATTAGACGTTGTTTATTGTTCTCCGCTTTCGCAAACGGCAACCATGACGTGAGCAGACAGGAATATGAAAGAAGAACGTTTCCCGGCGCGTTATGTCTTTGTTTCTTTTCGGAACTTGACAGACCAATGGACAAAGAGGAAGAGACAATTCCTTCAAGAAAAGGTTGTTAAGATTTTTAGAGTTTCATTTGATGCGTTAATAAATGTTCCGCTGGGCGTCTTGACGTAGTTATGGGCTGTGTTTTGTGCTTTATTGGGTTCACTTCTTCGCTATTGTTAGATCTGGAGATTGAGGGTATTGCAACTACGGTGCAGGGTTCTATGGAAATATAGTTATGTCGAGCGTAAAACGAAAATACACCTAGAGGTAAGACATAAAAAAACACAATACTGCTTCTCTTGATATGCGGTTCTCTTCTCTCCAGTTTGATGTTACTGAACTGTTTCTTTTTCATTGGTCTTACGAATTTCAATTCTAACGATTTGTTAGAACAGGTGTTTTATACTATACGAGTTGTTTTTTTTCCTTTTCCAAACGAAAGATACATCTTGTAAAACTAATTTTCTTTTATGGTGAACAGACATTTCAAATTATAACCGACATTATCCTAACAGACTGGCAGACGCATTCATCAAATTAAAGAGAAAATTATTGAATAGGTAAACTTTTGAGAAGAGATTGCTTTCATATTGTAGAGGCTCACCTACGAAGGATTTTTCTAAATCCCGATTTTAAAGGGTTAAATGTGACTTTTTTTTCAGTTTATCACGCGAACTGAGATATCATCTCAAAGTTTGTTATAAACGTTGTTAATTCAAGTATCTAGAAACTGATTTATGAGATTTTCGATATTTCACCTTTCAATGGATGAAGAGGTAGAAGAATGTTTTAAGATTTTTGAAAAAGTGAGAAAGACATAGTTTGTGAAAAAATTACGGGAGTATTCATAATTTTTCAGTTTTCTCTTAATAATTACAAACATTCAAAATACAGAGTTCCTTCCTGCAATTTACAACACCTTCATTCACAACACTTCGAAAATCTTAATTCTTTAGCTTTCTGAAGAGGAGCGAGGGGCTTGTAACAATATTCAGAGAAACGAATATATCTTGACATCCATCGGTTGAATTTGCACTAACTGAACTTCAACTCTTCCTTTATGATACGGAATAGGGAAAACAAAAAATGTTGGTATTAATTTCTCAGCTAACATTTTATCAACAAAATTGCAATGGTACGTACAATCCCGTACTTGGGGTTAGTTATAACATATCGAGGTTGGGAGTTACAGTTAAAACAATCGAATTTGCGACACATTGAAGCTTTCATTTTTTGTTTGTTTGCTTTTCAACAATAAAACCAACAAAATTTGTTATTTTTGTCAAATAATGAACTAAAATACATTTTTAAAAACAGAACTAAATAAAATATTTAAGGTTTCAACTATTGGTCTTACTTTCTTAGGCTGTATTTATAATAAACATGGCACTTAATATGGCAGTAGACCCTAATTAAAATTTCGTTTATCTTAAGGACGTCTCGTGAATATAACTTTCCCGCACCTTACATATTACGAAGCATCTAATACAATAATGAGCCTTTGAATAAGTTTATGAATAATTTCCATCTTCGTCAGAGTAAAGTTGATACAAATAAAGGAAACAGTTTCGCCTGCCAAACATGTTACATATTCCCACATCTTACAAACAATACATTGTACCTATCCGTCATTATTCGAATCACGGTAGATTTTACTACAAACTAGACAATGCCACTCCTCAGTTTCAGATTCTGAGTAAGAACTTGAAATTCATTTGAAAGTAAATGCAAACTAAATTAAATGACATGTTGAAAAATATCAGGAATCATAAAAATCAAGGTTGGTAAGCTTCGGGGGCAAGATGTAACATTTTAAAAATAGCCTCATGATTTCGTTACAACTAACCTCATAGAATTATTTTTAACATTTATCAATATTACAATAAAATTAATTTACCAACTTTAAAAACCGTTGTACAACAACAAAGATAAGTAAATTTGAATGTGAATAAAACACAGATTGTTTTACATTAATTCATAATAATTATGACTACCAAAATTTAACGAACGTAAAATTTTATGTTACCTGGCCAAAATGAAGTGCACATAGCTATCTGGCGGAACACGGCTATGACATGATACGATACAATGGTAAGATTGAGTAAAAAAGTACGTTTAAAAAATTTAAATTCCCGTTGGAAATGTCGTGTTATTACTTACCCCTGTTACAACACGCTCCTCACTTCTCTACCAAAACCTATTATTTAATCATTTTTGCTGAATGCCACCACCAACCTATGTCACTGGAAATTGGCAGACATGAGTCATTAAAATTGAATAAGTAGTGCATTGTTCAATAAATCCTCTGTGTTCTCAATAATCAGGATGACTAAATTTCTGTTCACTATAGATGGTTTCATTATGGATGGATCATCGAAAGAAACAATCGAAGTCTAAGTAAATCAATTGATTTAATACATTTACATATTTACCTAATGTCACAAAAATACGAAAGGCACAACTGGAAAATATAAACAACTCCTTTGTTCACTTAATCTCCTCAATTTACTCAGAACTTAACCAAAATTGGTCTTGCACATGGTCCATAAGCATGTTTTATTTCCCAAATAATCCAAAGGTAAAAATTACATCACAGTTAACGTGGAAATCAAGGCTGACGTAACCTGACTCTTGTACGGGGAATTTTTAATGTCTTACTCATTTCCATACGGACATCGTTCCGCGCAAAGCCAACTCGAAATTAACATTCCGCCAACATTTTTCGCGTTACCATACACACTACGAAGAGAACATTAGGAATTAAAGAGATATTTTTTATTTCTTTTTTCCATCTTAAAACCCGAGTTTTATATCGCTCGTTTCAGTAGAGCGCGTGAGCATGAAGCCGCTGTTAGCTTGCTCCAAGATGCTAAATTACTCTTTCCAACACATTTGAAGTGATGACGTGTTTTCACTCCTTAGTCTCTTCTCGCACCGCATCCGATGATATGGGCAACCGCAGAGAACCCGAAACAAAACTCAAGGAGGTCCATTGTGGCAACTAAGTGATCATTAATTCTTGTGGAATAAGTAAGAGGAGGTCGCACACAGTGATTGTGTGGCGGGGTTATTCACGAGTGTAATTCTGGGGTAATTGCGCTCTTAACTCTCACCTTTCCTTCCCCCTTTCCGGCTTCCTTCAACCAAAACCTGTGACACACAAAAAGATTTCTCTTGGAGGTACTGGAGTAATTAGTGTTTATGAAGTTTGACTTTTCGGAAAAGAAAGTACAGGCAATAATTATGTATCTTCTTATTGTAAAAGAAAAATCGTGAAATATTGAATATATTCCAAATTGTTTCGTATCCGCAGAACACTGCATAATGGGAATAAGCGTAGGCAATTCTCGTTAACGAAGTTTTTTTACAATTGAAGGTAAAAAATTTATTTCACCGAGCGCTTAGATAAATAATTCTCTTCGTCCCTTTGCTGCAAAGAATAATTGCGAAAGTAAAATTGTACGAAATATTCTGAAAAGGCCTCATACTAAATTTCCCTTTTAGGAAAAAAATTGCTTCGGCATTTCTTTCAAGCTGGACATAAGGTGGCTACGAATCCAACAGCGAGAACAAAGGGATAAAGACTGAGTTACAAAGAAGAAAAGCCTCCATGACACCGAACCGCAGCAACTCCAACCTCCTTTTCCCAAGCGCACCCCCACACACATCTTTTAAAGACCCCGATACAGAGTAAACAGATTCGCAATATACTTTATCTCTCACCCTCGTCCAACACCGGTGTATTTATTCTTCTATCACTTAATTTTCGGCGTCACACAATTTCCTTTTCGCCCACCAAGGACCTCGTTGACGTGCGGAGAAATTAAGAGAGAATAAAGGCCGCGAGGTTGGCAATGCTGGGGTGGAGGAAAGTGCGTCCACGCTAAGGGAGAGATGCAGAGAAACGACGGTGAGATTTTAAACTTTCGCAAATTACTTAACCAATTACACTGCTTGTTCACATAAATCTACCTCTAATTAACAAAATAATTAATTATTTCTGCGGAGACTCACAAGGGTAGGGAATGGGCAGAGGAAAACTGCGGGTCTTTTTCCAGTTGAGGAGAAATGCCGGGAGAAGAAGGGAGGGACCATCGTCGCGAGGTTGGTGGACTGCGCCTTTTCGTTGGGTCGCTGCCGAGTCCTTTGTAGGTGGGAAATAAGAGCGGATTAAACGGGGAGACTGGTTAATGCGAATGAAAGAAAGTAAAGAAATTGCAGACTGGCAGCAGACAAGAAAACATGCAGTGGCTTCGGTATAATACTAATTCTAATTGCCAGAAATAGATTTCTATAAGGAAAGATAATATAAACGAAAAATTAGGGTGGAAAGTAACTACTGGAAAAATTTATTGGTCGTTAATATCAGAACAAAAACAAGAAAATAACGATATTCTTATTATCCGACGTACAAAGATAATAATTTTTAAAATGCGTTTATATTTGCAAAATTTTCTTCTATTTACTCAATACGATTCGTTGAACAACTGAGTCACTTCCACACAAGACGCGAATCATGGGTTCAAGTGACCTAGGTTGATGATTTTATCTCTCCATCTCGCATTGTACGATTTAAATCTTACCTCTTTTTCGTTTCCTCTTCAACGCAAAATCGTGCCATGTGTAACTGTTTCACACCTCACATATATACTCTATTATAACCTATAGGTATCATTTTGAATATTTTACAAGTTGCAACTAATTTTGTGTAATTTTGTTGTCTAATTTTTTGGTAACATGATATGTTAAAATACATGAATGTATGTGGTACTTTGTTCAGACTACTTCTACCACCATCCTGCCTCTTACAAAAGTAGCAACATACTTTTTTCTCCCTCACTCCACCTTGTTGCTTCCATATAAAACGAGGTATTAATTGACAATGTTATGTCGTAATTAGGTAATGGTGGTATTTTCGGTTTTAACTTAAAATAGAAGGAAAGTTATTATCAACTGAAAATGTCGTCGATGTCACTAAGCACTAAGTTCAACCATTTCCAGTCGTCCCGGTCCACATCCACATGCAACATGTCTCACTTGAATTTCAATCCATAAAATAGCTTTATTATGGTTAATAGCAGTAATGATAGTATTGTCATCGGAGATCAAATCTTGCTCAAATTTTGAGTCTCTTCAATCATTGCCATTTCACATTCAGATTCAACGATTACAATGTGCACTGTCAGTCCTGAAAAATAACTCTATATCACCCTCTAGGTAGGCCGCTCAAGGCTACAGCCCATTCAGCGTAATGTTCAATCGGGTCGAGTTTCAATACCATATCATCGAGTTTCGAATATTGTGGATACAAATCAATACTACAAAATAACTATTTTTGTTAACGTCATGAAAGAACATCAAATTATTTAAATATTATCGGAGAAAAAGTGACTCTGCAAGACTCTCTTTTACGTTAGTGAATGAGAACTAACATCAAAATCAAATCTTGGCCTGAATTCCAGGATATGCACAGATTCCTATGAAGTAATAAAACCCTCTTCCCAGATACGAAATGCGAATATTTGAGCGGAAGTGCGACCTAATGGAGTACTCGTGCCAGTCTACTTTCAAGAAGTCCCCACAGAGGCGGCATCAGAACAAACAGAGCAGTTACTATTCCATCCGTCTCCGAGAAAAAGGAGAGAAAAAAAAATTAAAAATCGCGGGGCGTTCCTGCGGCTGTCTGAGAAATAGAGCGTCAGATGACGCGCCGGAAGCGACGATGGCAGCGTCCCTGACGGCGAGAGCGGAAGTTTTTGTGCTGGTTGTTCGCGCCTGAAGTAAAGACGTAAGTTGCTGTGGGAACAGTCATACGATACACGTATACATGCAGCATTTAACCAGAGAAATGGAAGGTTGAGTACGACAGATCCCTTGAAAAACTAGCACCTCAAAGCTGTGGCGAGGCCACAATTGACCTATTGCATTACATTGGAAGAAAACAACATTCAACTAATATTCATGATAATTTAATTATTTTGAATATTATAATCTAATGCCTATATATTAATTTCCACAACTATGTAATAATGTTACGAAAAAACTTTTCAAACTGCTTACACTTAAGCCAATACAATTTCAATTCTGTTTTTGTTTGCAACAATGGATGAAAATCTCTCTTGATGAAAAAATTTATAACAACAGAATTCGTATGACCACATTCAAAAATGCTGCTAATTTACTCACAACAACTATTAATATCATTAGGAAGCAGTGTCAATGATCTTCTATTCTTCCACATTGTATGTCGTAGAGTATTATTGTGTCATTTCTGAATCTTCCAAAATTGTTGTCTATTCACGCTTTATTATTAGCAGGACCCGGATTTTGATGACATGTCATCTTCTTTTCCTCATGCAGTATACATTGCTCTTAAGTATTAAAATCCTGAACACGAATCTCTGGTTATAAAAATATTAATTTTACTGAGCATTTTATCGTCTTATTTTTTACTTTTGAAGTTTTAGGTAATTTTTTCAATTATTACGTCATTTTTTGGCCTTTTTTGCGTTTTACCCCCTTTTCTGGCCCCTCTCTTTCTTTTTTGCACGAAATTAGATTAACTAAAATTATTAAATTATTTAACATTTATTTTTAATCTAACGAAATAATTGGATATTTGACCAGTAGGTCGACAATGTACGTGTTGAGAGTCGGTTTCTTACCTATTGTCGTGAAGCAATTCTCGTATTTTCACTGTGCCTGTGGTAGCAAAAAAGGTTACTCGACAATGTGCAAGTTGAAAGGCAAGCGTTTGATCTGTTATTTTCATTGTCACAGATTTAGTTATGTACATATTTTCTGAGAGGAGAGTTTGATGTTTAGTTCAGTGTTCGTAGTTTCATTCAGCCATGCCTAAAATAAAGCCATCTCAATCTTGTCATTTAAGACAAATTGTATCTGAATTTGGAGATAATGTTTTCTCTAGGGACGGTGAAGTGTAATTTTGTAAGATGTGCGAAACGAAGGTATCAGCCGAAAGAAAATTCTCTGTTCGGCAACATGTGGGTCGGGATAAGTATGTACGGGCAGTGGAACTCGCAAGTAAGAAGAAATCCATGCAACTTTTACTGCAACAAAGTCTATCCATGAAGGAGAATAAATCGTCAGATTTTTACAAAGACTTTTGTGAAGCTTTAGTTTCTGCAAACATCCCGTTTTGGACATTGAGCAATGCTAAATTGAAGACTTTTCTGGAACTACATTTCGGACGTCCTATCCCAGACGAATCAACTTTCGGAAGAACTACCCGTCACAATGTTACGACAATACCATTAACAAGATACGGGGAAAAGTACATGGAAAGAAGATTTTCATATCCATTGACGAAACGAGTGATGTAGAAAATCGTTACGTGGCTAACATGATCATTGGTATATTGGAGATCGACGGACCAGGTGAAGTGTTTCTGCTTACAAGTGACGTATTAGAAACTGTTAATCGCTCCACAATTTGTAGATTTTTTGAAAACTGTATGTTTTTGTTGTGGCCTGAGGGTACCAGAAATGACGTCTTGCTTTTTGTCTCTGACACAGCGCCATACATTGTGAAAGCAGGAAAGTAAATACAAGCTTTTTACCCAAAAATGGTACACATTACTTGCTTAGTACACGCTATGCATAGGGTGGCAGAGGAAGTTAGAGCACATTTTTGTCAAGTGGATTGCCTAATGTCAAAGACGAAGAAAATTTTTGTCAAGGTTCCCTTTCGTAAACTGCTCTTCAAGTCCATGGCTTCCGGTATTCCACTCCCAACAGAACCTGTCATCACCCAATGTGGCACCTGGATAGATTCAGCAATATATTATTGCGATCATTTCCAGATGGTAAAGCGTGTTATCGAAAGACTAAATCCTGACGATGCTACTGCAATTGATACGGCTAAAACACTATTTTCAAACTGTGAAATTGAAGGACAGCTAGTCTTCATAAAGCAAATTTCAGTTGCTTAACACCCGGAATAACATGTGTACAGGAGAAAGGTGCAAGTCTGGAAAGTTCTCTAACTCTAGTTAACAAAATTGAATCTGATTTGAAAAGTGTAGGGGGAGAAGTTCGAAGAAGGGTATCCAAGAAAGTGGAAAATGTTCTTGATAAAAAGTCTGGATACAAAATTTTGTGTCACATTTCTCAAGTGTTTGATACAAGATGAAACATTTGATACTTCCTGCATTGAAGAAGATCGCACTGCCACTGATTTAGCGTATTTCAAGTATGCTCCAGTTGTATCAGTGTATGTGGAAAGGGGTTTCTCACAGCTTTCCGACTACAGGCGTTCCCTAACTTTCGAGAACCTGCGCACGCTGCTGGTTATATACTGCAATAATTTTTTATATGTCCATCTTCCTAGACCATGCAAATTTACGAGTTTAAATTAATATTAATTTTTAATTTAAGTTCTATCGCTACATAAGCAAATATTGTGCTGTACTCTTATTCTCTGAAATAAAGAAAAAAAACAGTCATTTTTAGATCATTTTACTGAATTTTTAGATCACTTTATTTATTTTTTTAGAGATATTTTTAGGTCATCAAAATCCGGGTCCTGATTATCAGTATCTTTGAGCACGACATAGTTGTGAAAATCCAGATTCATCCCATATTTCTCGTATGACCATTCACCAAATGTTTTGATCTTTCGATAGCATCCGAAGATAAACATTATCCTATATTTCCCTTTTATGACTGATAATTTCGCTTTTCAGGCAATGATTCCTTATTTTACATTAAACACCTGAGAATCGCCAAAACGATAAAAAAATTCATTCTTTCTCCAGCGAAATTTTTGGTTGCAAGCAATTCTTTGCTGAAACAAGCTAATGAAAAATGCAATTACGAGGTACTGTTAGATAGGGTCAACTAATACCTTTTTGTAAAAAAGAGGAAGAAAGGAAATTGTATAAAACAGTGCAATTATGTATTAAGAATCTGAAGACTTTGTATCTCATAATGAAATTGAACTTACTACTGCCAGAGAATAAGGTCGAACACATATATACTGACACTGTAATTCAACCCTCACATCGGCTCACCTCCTCTCCTGGAACGTTGACTTGTCACGATTCATTAAACATCCAGAAGGTCTTGTCTGTTTCAATGCATTTACCGTAAACCAACCGATTTCCTGAAGTCGTATACAAAGTATCTAAGAATTAGAATATAAGTATCTAATCTCCGCTTGTGATCGTAATTTGCTCCAAAATCTTTGACAAAACTTCCTCAGAAATTTCCTCACTGCTTTCACACTATTCGTCTAACCATCATACACTTGATACATGTGGTCTTTCCCATTTCTTTAAAACACTTGTACGTGTTAAAAAATCATAACATTGAAGAAACCCGCACATTTATCATGCAGTGTCATTCTGAAACTATCGATTTATCGTCCAGCAATTATGGACCAAAATATTAATTACCCATCTAATGAAAGAAGACCACTCTACAGAATTTCTGTTTCTTTTCTTCAAAGTATCCCTACTTCACGTTTACGAGATTATATCCACATCCAATAGTACATAAGTTCATAAATTGAGAAAATTACAATGGAAAATTCATTTAGATTTTTACTTAGAATATGTACGTGGAAAACTACTTCTGCAACACACGGTGGAAAGTCGATCAACTCCTCACACACCCAATAATGCTACCTCCGATCTGACGGAGAAACCCCTCCTAGAACAGGAAAGTAACCTACAGAGAATGTTTTCCGTCATTTGTCTGGCGCCATTGACAGACCATTGCGGTACTCCCCTCTCAAACCCTCAACGAAGCTTTTGAATTCTCAATCATTACCGTTATACCCTCTCGAGCCTACTTCCGGTGAGCAGCAAAGGAAGAGATATAATACCGTGATGGGAGAAAAGGTGGAGAGCGAAGACAGAGAAGGAAAGGGAAGGGAGGCAGTGACAAAGAAAATTCCTGAGCTGACGAAAATTCGTCTTGGCTCCATCCATGACGCGACCTTCCTGTCATGGGAAAGTCATGGGAGCCTGCTAATTACTTTTAAGTAGCACTTGCTAAGTTGTGGAAAAAACCGAAGATATTTTTTAATTCCCTTCGAACAATATGTATGCAAAGCATAAAATGTATACAACTTTTTCTGCATCAAATAATTTTAATTCAGAATGTAATGATTAGTGCGTGTTTATAATTTGTATCTAGATTCTCACTTTCTTTACAAGTTCCCTATTAACATTTTCGATAAAATAGAATAGTCATTGTGTAGTAACCTATCCAGATATGCAAAAATTTAATTTTTGTTTTTAAACGTGAGATTTGAAAGTCTACGTAATTGTTTACAAATACAGAGGAATCGTTCCTCAAGAGAAGGTTCGGTGAAGAAGTCTGAGACCTCCAACCCCTCTTTGCCAAATCGTCTGCACTCAGCACAGTCTCCGGCGAGCGCTTCCGCGGTGAGTCACCGGTTTACGCGTAACACACGTCGCTAAGCACTACTTCCTTCAGGCGCAACCATCCCTCCGCATGAGGGAGGAAGAGGAAATGCGTAGACAGCACCGTTCATCAATCTCCGCATGTCCTGATGCATGCAGTCATGCTTCAACCATTCCACGAGTCCGGGAGGAGGAGCTGCAATACAAAAGAGGGAAAGGGGGCGGCCACTTGGAGCGGAACATACAAAGTGATATTTGAGAAATGGTTCTTGAATACGAAATGGTGGCACTCGATAGCCCCTTAAGTCATCACAAATTTGTAATACGAATTAAATGATACTCCGGATAGTTTCTTGGTGAAGTTGCTTGCGAATTGTGAAAATAATTTGAGTTTTTAGTAAGAAGATAATTTTTATTTTTCATAAAATGATATTGCACCATTTTGACAAGAGAAGTGTTGGATCTCACTTTTAGCAAACACGTTTGCTAAAAGTACTTCCAACTAAAAGAACCAACGATTTCATTTGCTGTCAAGGTTGCATGGTCTTCATAAGTTCTCACCCCGCTTCCGCAACTTGTTATACGGGGAACATCCTTGTAGACATCACTACAAAGAGGCATTAGTGCCCAACCTAGTTCTGGGCATATATACAAGATGGCTACAATAAAGTGGTTAAAATAGGCCCAGCTGCGGCGTTTTTGTCGTCCAATAAACGCTCAGAAGAAGCAACCTATGGGTAATGGCAGAGCATTTTCAGAAGAGTAAAAGGTTACTTTTCTACAAACACGTCGTCTATTCGGCTGCCGTTAATTGACGGGCATAGATGTCAAGAATGTATGTGACAAAAACAATACATACACAACTCAGTATTATGTTTTTAGCATTTTTTAACAAAAACCGCTTTTACAGTTCATATTCAGAAGCACACAATATTTTATTATATGAGACAATGCTGATCCACAAGTCTCACCATTCGGTTGCTATAATTTTTTGATAAGAACAACAACCACTTACTTTAACTGAAGTATGGTAGAAACATTGCCTGGCAAAGAATCACCTATCTATACCAGGAAACCGTTTGTACAAGGTTTTTCTAATTTACTTTACATTAGATTCTGCAAAGAAAACTCAGTTTCTAAAACGGAGGATGTTGACTTTGGAGCCCCTCTCTGAAGCTTCTGAGAGTGAGATCACATCAAACACTCAGCAATAACAAAGAGGCGTTGCACCCAAAATACAAATTACATCTAGCAACACAAACATATGAAACCTGAGCTCACACTCATAAGTAACACTGGTTACAGTAAATGTTATTCATAGGAATGGAGTTAAAATTCTTGCAAAAATTATCCTCAACTCAGATACACATTACATCACAAAAAGAAGACTAATTTTTATATACCTTAGCATTTTCTGGTGAGAGTGAAGAGAAGAATGAAAAGATTGGAGCACTAGGAAGAATAACGTAGTTGTTTCATCTATAATGAAATATTAGAAATATCGAGACAAGAAATCATTTTAAAATGAAATGCCACCAGTACACAATACACGATTCACAGAAGAAACACGCCTGAGCGAATAGCGATTGTAAAGCGTGGTAAGTACTTCTCAGCGGTTCATGCTTGTAACAAACTGTGGATTTCGCTCCCTCTGTTACAACAAATCCAAGGGCCACAAACGAGATTCAAAGCTAGTAGAAAAAGAAGTGGATTTATTTCAATAAACTCTAGCTTAAAACTAGTCAAAACTTCGGTAAAGAGAATGTGCTTCGGTAGAATGAATGTTTTAATTTCCAAGTATTACACATGAATTGTCAGTGGGATGATGAAGGATAACAATAATAAACTTTATTGTCAAAAAAACAATTGCAAACTGTGTATGACCACATAAGGGATAATAAACTTTAGTTACTCTCCGGAAACAAGTGAGGGATCATCCCATCAATTCCGATCAAAGGCCCAAGGATAGTGGTGAATTTAACACTTATATAAAAATAATAATAAAATACGTAGTTATCCATTTATTATTCTAAAATGAATCATAGTGCAGTTAAAATTCGAGATAAATAATAACAAAAGTTTTTCATGTAATTCCCACCTATGAAAAATCCTCCAATATCCGGAGGAAAACCGGAGAAAAACCCGGGCCAGGATAGGAAGGTGTTTGTCAACAACTAGTGAATGTAACAACGAAATACCACCACGAGTGAGCTCCAATGACACCGTTCTAAAACATGACCTAAATCATCCTTTTATTCAAATACTTCCAAATTTTCAGCAGAGTGAGAGTACTGCCATATTGTGGAAGATACGAAGTTAGTGCACTAAATATTTTTTAACGACCTTCGCACATTTAAAAGTGACTTTCTAAGTGAAAGATCACGTCTGACAGTTCACGTGGCACACACTTCAAAATTTAAGTGAACTCTTTAGAAATATATACTATAATTTATTTTGCACTTCTAGGGGGATATGAACGAAATAATAACTAGGACTCAATATTATTTCTGTCAGATCCATATTTAAGGATAAGTGCATGTAGTACAATTATAGTTGTTGATTTTCTTACAATGAACTGAGGTGTTACTAAAAAATAATACACACTGCATTTTAAAGTATTTTACCAACGGTAGACATTCACGAAATTGAAGGAGCTAAATTAATTTCTGTGAATATTTGTAAATAATATTATTTCCTTTTTTAAGAGGGTGACCATAGGTTGTTTTCAGCAGAGATGATCTGTCTTTCGGTTTGAGAATGAAATGACACGTCCCCTCCAGAATTTTATGTTCAGTCTTGTCGGATTTTAACAAAGCCACCAACGCAATATAATCTCAGAATCAAGTATTTTAGAGACGAGTGTTTCAATTCCAATCCTTCGATGCAAATCATCGAAGCAAACCTACTTCCTACGAATTCTCTGCCAGAATCCTCCTTGGACAAAGTTTCATTCCCTTCTCTCCGCTCACCAAACACAAGTCGTTGTCATCAGATCCCAATAAGAGCCGTCACAACGAGAGTACGAGTTGGGAGTAGAGGTCTTGAGGTCCGCTCAGGGGCGGCCCAGAGGCCACGACAGACGCCGCCGCGGTGGTCTCCAAGGGCGAAGGGTGCTCGCGAGCGGGCGAGGGAGGGATCGAGACAGAAGGGCGCTCGAGTGGTGACGACGAGAAGGAGGTACGGGAAGCGTCGTCGTTCCTCGAAGTTTGTGCAGACTTCGCCAATGTTTGCCAGCCATCAACGGATGACCTCGGGGGCTCTGGTAGCCGCTACGCTCCGTATGCTGATGCAAGTTTCGCGAGCCTCCCCCCCCCACCGTTTCGACTTCTTCCTCCTCCTCTCTCCCGTGCACCGCCTGCGACTACTGTAACCCTTTGCAAAGAGACAAGTACGCACCCTCCGAAGGCGATGGTCGGGGTAAGTGAGGGTGAGGAACAATCTCCTACTAGTGGCAGGAGATATTACTCATGTCTCAGGATTCGGCAGGGGAACGAGATGCGGATATGACGACTGAGTTTCGTCACCAAATCCAGCATTTTCTACAGAACACTCAATCGATCTTATGACATTAACCGTCTTAATACTAGTACTACCATTTTCTCTTACATTGTCATACTTAAGATTTATTTACATTTGGAATTACAAACATGTTTTGAAAGACACAGTAAAGTACTTGTTGGAGAGTTCCATCATACGCTTCACTACCAGAATCTATTTCCATAACCACTGCTACTCATGTTTCGATATTTCCATAACCACTTTCACTCATGCGAATCGGTTTTCGATGCAATAGATGCAGGAGTCATTTACAAATCTTTGATCCCAAACTATAAAATTATCATAGAATAAAATGCGATTTATGTTCTGTAAACAAAAACTTATTGCTTATTGTGATAAGCAATAATTTGCTATTCTACTCATGCAACGACACGAAGTGGACTAACTAGTACATCACTCGGGACTGAGAAGTTCTACGACCCAGTTTAATGTCTTCAACGAGATTTTATGTGCAGTTAATCATAGAAATTGAAATGCGCGTCCCACCAACTAATTTAATCACGATTTATGAGAAATCCGCGATTTACTCTTAAACGCTCGTGGTCCCTTCCTTTACCTGTGCTAATCGCGATTTTCTTCAATTCTGCAAGCAATGGACTCAGCGGTCTTATGTACCGGTTGTTCGAAGGGGAAAACGAAGTTTGGTGTCTCAGTCTCTCTCGCACATCGACTTTGATAGGGGAACACGAGTCCCCTCTCTGATTGTTGACTGATGCGTACTAGCCATTGCGCACCAAACCTCCTCCTCCCCCCTCCAAGTGGGTGTACGAGAGAGAGGGCGACACCTCACAGTATCTTCTGTATCATGTTATCACGGACATCCTACAGCAAAGGCCGCTGATTCTATTTGTATTTATGTCTATGGTTTGCTCGTGGCTCGATTTATAGATTATCTTCAGTGACATGAGGGAAGTCCGATGCTGATTGGTGTCTGCTGGTGGCGCTAGGGAGCAACAAGATGCGTTTTCTGCCCGTCATTTGTCAAGTTGCCCACAAACTACTGCCAATTTAGAGAATTCTTCAGAAACATGGACGATTTGTTTTGCGTGGTGAAACAATGTAATCGTGATTAAATTCACGTTTAAGAAAATCGTGATTATTTTCCATATGGTGAAACTCAGCCTAAAAGGTGAAAGGGACCAAACCAATGGGGAACCTTCATACTTGTTCTACTATGCTTAAGAAAACATTTTTCACAGAATTTGGTAATATAATTTTCATCTACGAGTTGAAATTATCGGGATAATTTAGTGCTGTCTCAAAAATAATTAAAATGCATAATATTCTACACAAATAAGTAATTGGATAACAATACCATTTTCATTAATCAAACCATTAGCGACTCATTATTATTTCTAAAGGCTGCTTGCGCAAGATAAATAAGGAACGCGTTTCACATTACACAACAGGAAGGAAATAAAACTGGAAGTGTATTTGGTCCATGAATTAGCATTATTGAATCAAAAAACTCGTATTACAATTTGATTTCAAAATGCATTATCGATGATTAATTATTAAAAATGACGCTCAGATTGTGAACGTATATACGAATCAACAAATCCCATTGTATTTTTACTATACCCTCTGCATTGTAGCTTTTCAAGACTCATAAAGAAACATCGCTTCTTGAAGAGCTTACGTGCGCAATCATGGAGTCCGAAGCGAGTTGTGTGAAAGCGTCCACAATCTCTACGAAGACACCAGGAGAGAGGTATCCCAAACTGCAGGACAAGAAGCGATGAGCACATAATTACCACGTAAAAGAATTTCCATGAGAATCGATTTATTCAATTAATGTTACAGTCAATCCTTCCTTACTTATTGAACTGAAAGTAAAAATAGCTTTCCGAAGAATAACAGCCCAGTCAAAAAGTTTAACTCACAACTTACGAGTACCTACTCGTGGAGGAGACAAAAACTTGTTTGGTAGTTCTACCAGAAGGAACAAGTAAATAGATTTTGTCGTGAAATCAAAGATATTTGCACAAATCATGAGACTATGTAACAAATGGAGTACATAGTCCTCACAGTCCTCAGTTGTTTAAAAGTTCAAGTAATGTTTTAAACATTCATATTTTCGTATTACAACAAAATACAATATTTTTACACAGACATGATGATTTCTTGTACAGGTATATGTAGTAGCCCCGATGAACGTTATTACAGCCCGCTGAATAAAGGAGATTTCAACAATTGAAATATTGTTCAGATAAAGATCTTCAAACTCTAGTGTAAAGGCACGGGAATTGCGTTTGAGTGACACTGGTTCGTATCGGATAATGGGAAGCGGACAGCGTCGGTGGCAGCAAAGGGGCAAATCCGAAGTGAGCATCCGACGGTGCTGGAGATGTTGACCGGACCAAGATATTGCCACAGGGAGAACGCAACCACGGTGGTTTGAGGTTCAAGGAGATAAGCACCACGGTGAAGAGTACAGTGCAGGAGGCGGGCAAAGGGCAGGAAGGACTGCTCAAGACGGAGGTCTGAGTCTCCAGGCTGCCATTAGCGCGTCTGGATAAACACTGACCCTACTACTCGCTTCCTTACCACCGGCGTTGGCCGCACAATTCGACCCAGAAAGTTCACCAACATACCATCGCGTGGTCACTCCGAAAACCAATCATAGAGAATATCTTGAAATGATTTCGTTAAGACACCTTTTGACTTACGTTGCTGATATCTCCATAATTAAGCAAAAGCGGCAATTACATAGGATGGTATTTGCGAAAGTAAAACTAAAACATAAAAAAATTACTTGTTTTCTCTTGCTACTTCCTATAGAAAAGAGCTATTACGCCGGCTGTCATGCAAAAAAGGACCTTTTATGAAAAGTTTGATAAGATCTACTTTAATTAAGAACATGTCTGTAATAACTATTGGGCAGAGATTAACAAAAATTCTCGTAACTTTCTGAATTTTTTGGATAAATTAAAACATACTTTTTTATCCTTTAAACCAACTTTGTCAATTTTCCGGTAAGCTATTTGCTAGATGAACGTCTCATCATGAACATTGAAATGTGTGTTTAAACTTTGTAACTAGGTACCTGAGCGCAATATCTCAGTTTTTGTGAAGAGAAATTTATTTAACAATGGGATTTGCGCCAAATTGGCGGAGTTGATGTATGAAATAATTGTAGTAATCCACAAGAATTGATATGATTATATTTTGCACATGATAACATCTTGTGCAGTCACAATTGATGTTGTCTGGCCTACCTAGGAATTGTAGTCCTACCTGAATTGGAGATTGAAAATTTGCTCAAATTTTCTGTGTGAATATTATTTGTGCAGCGTTTATACCAGTAATAGTCGTATCGAAGAGGAGATTAACTAACATAAAATATAATTTCAAAGTTAATCGACTGTCCTTGAAATTGGTGTCTATCGTTGTAACTCAACCTCGCGCTTCAGAGAGAGACTACTCTCTCATAAAAGATTTCTACACTCCTGCTACGAATGCCGCATTCACGTTTCGAGCTTCCACAACATGAATACTAACCGCGGCATTTTGTCTCTGTTCCACCGCGCTTTGTGCGATTATACGAGTCACCGTGCCACCCTCGTCAGAGAGACTCGAGCAAAGTGAAGGACAATTTCCAGGACATCAAGGTATTAAACGAGCGAAGAGTGTCACCCCTGTTCTCACCATCTCCACTGGAACCGTCGCTCGTTGGAATCAGCAGATTCCATCTGATCGTCCATCGTCACCCTCGACGTCCATGTAGTTTCCGCCACCACGTCGTCATACCGCGACGAAATCTTTTTCTCGCCTCTTTCTTCCTTAATGATAAAACGTTTTAAATTATGATGAAAGCTTCCCCGCAACTCACTCAGTCACAAGTGGAACGATGGTGAGGAACTCACGAAATGGCGGTTGAGGAGAAGGAAAGGGACTTAAAGGCTACAGCAACAGCCGCGGTTGCGATGGGACCTCTGGATTCCCAGGAACGTAAGGAGTAATCCTATGAATTTACATCTAAAATGTAATGTAAGTACTTTTCAGCTCAATTTCAGAAATATAATTTCTTCTAAGCCCTCCAAGAATACTTAGAAGAAATACTTCTATTTCAAGGACTATTTGATTCACAAGAACAGTGATAACAATATATAAATCCTTCCAATCTATGGTTTTGCACTGGGAATACAATTGGACTTTTATTAAGACAATGTTGTGTATTTTCATGTATTTGGAGTAGCATTAGTAAGAACTGGCGACAGAATTTAAGTTTACTAATGACATTCTCAAACTGTTAAATATCAGAGCACGCTGGAACGGTTTGGTAAGAGTTTTCAAGAAAATGAAAGAGCAGTCTGAGAAGGAGGTTACAGGAGGGTGAGAAGGAAGTATGTGGTTATTCATATATTAGTTCAGTAACTAAAAACAACATTTGAAGCAAGGTCATTGTATGCCATCTTGAAACAAAAATATACATAATTTTTTTGACAAATTAACTACCGCTGAACGGTGTTTGTATGCGTACAAGCTAGAGAATGCTTTACTACTGTAGTCGACCAAAATAAAGATATTAAGAAGGAATTGCTGGCGCATAAGGTGTCTACCACTAAGTGAGGCAGCTTAAACTGCCACCGCAGATGAAAAAAGGCGCGCGTGCTGGGAAGGAGAAGGATGAATGAGACGTGCGATAATACGTGGGAAGGCTATAACACGGGGCCCAGGAGTGCGTCTCCCCCAGAGATGCGAAGCAAAGCGGCAATTTGCGACAACAGCTTGCGGTGTTGAATATTTTTTGTCAAAATGAAAACTCTCGAGATATAGGTCTTATGCACGAGTCGTCTACACGGCAGGGGTGCCGGCGCCGCCACGTGCTGGGTGTGAGGAGTCGAAAATGAAAAGAAGGAAAAAATAACAGAGGGTGAGAAGTCGAGAAGGGAAAGGATATTTTTTATGTGTGCCGAGTCAGTGTGAAGAAATTTCAGGGTGGCCCATTAGAGAGGAAAACGAATGAGAGAAGACTTGTATAGTTGCGTGTAAACACAAGTGAAAGAGGAGAGGGAAAGAGACGAGGATATAAAAGAAAACAAAAATGCCCAATCAAAAAGAAGGAAAATGCTTTATTAAATAAGGGATTGGGGACAAGAAATTTGAGGATCGGAGATTTGTAATAAATAGAAACTTCAAAAAGTATACAGAGCAAATTGACAGAAAAATTCATAAATGAGATCATCCTTTAATATACAAGTAAATTTCGAGTATTTAAATTTCGGAAAATACATAATTTCATCGTGTTAATTCATCTTTTATCTGTTTGTTAATGTGGAGACATGAAAACTCCACGATGCAGATAACGAACTACTAATCACCAATTACTTTCTCTAGCTCCCGCGTATTAAGAATTGCGCATTGAAGTGACAGTCTACACTCAAATTCTCATTTCTTCCATGTGAAGGGTTTGTGACTCTTGCGATATTCCATATAGTAAGTGTGAGTTTCTCTTACTGGGATGGCACGTGTCTTACAAAAAATGATAATGTCAGGAATGCATGATCAAAAATATTAGTGAGTGATGGAGCAGACAATTCAAACAATTTCACATTCGTTCAACTCTGTACTAACAACTTTTTACTCAAAAGAACTTTGAATGGTTAAAGTAGTTCTCCTAACAGTGTTTGTATCGATACTTTACGCAATGGTGCAATAAAGATGCACACTCGTTCCCATAATTACTTAGAAAATGAAATGAAGTTAAGTTTTCCTTGAATTACAAACAAATCAATTCCGAGGAGATAGAAAAGGAAACATAAACGCCGTAACATCATATCCCACCATAGAGTGTCAATTAACATGGATTTGAAATAGTCTTAGATTATAAAATATAAACATGGGAATTAAATTCATCACATGTTCTGGATATAAAACGACACACTTCATGTAAATCCGTTTGCCAAATTCATAGACTCTTTGACCCTTCACGATATGTGCATTATTCATAAATTTCAGTTGAGGTGGATAAGAAATATACAGAAATAAGTGGAAATTCATCTCCAACTACAGTAAAGAGAGAAGTTCACAGCGAGTCAACCAATTGTTGCGCACAGTCCGTGAACTGCACTTTCTCTCAAGTGATTTCTGATTGGTTCCCCAAGTTCACCGACGCGCTTCGTTCACGGCGACGAATTCTTCAACGTCCGTGGAGGATTTCGCACGAACCTACGCGCACCTCCGGCATGTGGCCTTCAAAGAGGCGAGCAGCTGAGGCGCTCCAGGTCCTGGAACGTGCCTCGCTGCAAAGGGATTCCCTTGAATCTCAGTAGGAGATTCTACGAAATGCGACCAATAAACTGCGAGAACGATTGGTAGGAATATATAATTCATTCTCATTTTAATCAGTTGTGTCCACCTTATGTGCTCAACGTAAATTATTGGTTAGTGGCGAACATTCAACACACTCAGAGAAACTGCTAATAGAAGCAAGTCTATGATCTCCCAACTACAAAAAGCACACTGGAACATAAGGCAAAGTATTTCCCACTTCTCTCAATTGTCCTTGATGCCACATACGTGTTATTCTTAAACAACTCTGACGCGAATTTGGTCTCTCACTTCGAAAAATGTATAGTTTTGTCAAAATTTGGAGTAGATTTTTAATTTACTAGATTTGTTGAACGTTTGTACATAACTCCCGGTTATAAGACACCCTTTTATCACAGATTTATGGTGTGATCCCGCCAAGGAATTAAAAATAAAAACAATATTCCTGTGGAAACTTCAAGAAAAGATTAAAATAATATACGTTTTACATATTTGATCATGTTTTACTCAAGTTCCCTCCACTCACTAAAAATGAACACGCTACGAAAGTTTTAAAAAGAATTAAAAAACACTTTTGCGATAAATTAAGCAATGACGTTTAAGGTTTTTGTGTTTTCTTGAAAAGAAAACCTATTTTATTCGTCCCTTGGTTGAATTCATTAAGCTTTTTCCGGGAATTTGTAAGGTCTCTTCGCGGCCGCTTCATACAATTTCTCGTAGTTTGATAAATAGATATCTCTAGAGAAAGAGACCCCTCCTACCGTCCACCTAACCTTCACGACGCTTATGCTCAATGAATTGCAATTACCTACATATTATTTCACTGGATTAAAAACTAACGTAAAAAACACGAACTTTCTGTTCGTGTAAAACTTGAAAACACCTTACTGACTTATCTGGGGCGTTTTAGATAATTTCACAAAGTTTTTAAAATATCCACCACCTGGTATAGATTTGCCTACTAGATACATAAGATTGTGTCTAAAATATTAGTTAGATTAAAATACCCGTTGCTTCGCTCGTGAGAATTTTTGGATATTTGTTCAATCATAGTTTTTCAATCACAATTGATACTAAGGAAGGATGGTACGGGAGAAGCTACTTAAGATAGTGTGTGATGAATTTCATCGCTCCGCGGCTGATATGTAAAAACGCTCAAAAATGAAATAAAAAAGATCTATATCAAATTTCGAAAAACTAGCTCTGAGGTCCAGACAGACCAATCGTGGACAACGGAGTCACTGACCTTAAAGTCTACGCTAGGGAAAAATACGTCCAAGTTCAACACAAAATAATTATATCAAATTTCGAAAAAATCGCTGGAAGTATGTATGTATTCGTTCGGCATATCTATGAGGAGACTACTCAAGGCAGTGTTCCATCGCGTTTACTCCGCGT